>CAJHQP010001442.1:0-115195 GCA_905132765.1 Moricandia arvensis | reverse complement strand
TTGTAATTATCATTGAAAAGAAGATTAGTATACTTTGTTACAAATTAACTGGTAGTTTATAATCATAACAAACTTTATCCCTTGGTAGTTTCTTTCCAGGTGAATCAAAATTGCATAAATAATTAAGAAAACAAAGTTCAAAACGAAAAAGAAAGGAAAAGTAATAACACCACTATCTAGATCAGCAACTCTCATACCTCCTGGAACTGAATAGTCTCCCCCCGCCTCTAAGCTGCCATGTTCGATATCGAGTAATCGATACTCTTCACGAATAACTTCACTACCAATCAGCCACCCCAAAAATAATAATATATAAAAAATAGATGACTGACAATAAGAAGACAAAATCCGACACATTCGGTCCCAAGCCAGATTATGTAATCACGGCGTGCGTCGAACGCAAACGGAGGAGCGGCCATAGAATCTACAGATGGTTACTTCCATAGTTAAAACAATATATATGTATACCTAAAATTCATAAAAACAGTAATATATAGTAATTATTAAATATTAAATTGATACGAAATCTAATTCCATCCAGATAAGGAATGATTTACAAAGATTTTTATCAATCTTGCAGCGAAATCATATTGATATCAATCGTGATCGTTCAATTAGATTTTATATATTACACATATATACATGAACGTATAATTAGATATAGATCACAAGGATTTCTAATTATCTATTAATATAGGAATTGGTTTTAATATTTAATTTATATGTATCCAATTTTTTTTTACAAATTAATATATCTATAACAATTCATTTAAGAAAAAAGTATACTAATCTCTAGATATTTCAAAATCAAAATCTGTAATCATCTTATAAATAAATAGCACGACTATAGATATTAAATTTTCAAAAGGAATTTCAACAATTAATGTAATCAAATAAATAGTCAGTTGTAAAGTTATATATAGTCTGATGGTAAATAAATGATACTTAAATTTATAAAATAATAAATATTAATATTCATGATATAATTGCATTACAAAATGATAACACATCTAAAATATATAATGGTCACATAAAAACATATATATATATATGGTGCACGGATCAAATACTAGTTAATGTAATTAAATAAATAGTCAGCTGTAAAGTTATATATAGTCCGATGGTAAATGATGTAGCTTTTTTAATTTTTTTATAATTTTTGGTGATAGCTTTTTTTTTGATATAGTTTTAAAGCTCTAAGGTTTTTGCTATAGCTGTAGATTTTCTAAAATCATGATATACATCAGTTGTAGATTAATACTATATACATATATTCAACAGTATATTAACTGATAGGAGATTAAATTTTAAAGATATTTTATTTTACTAAATAATAATAATAATTTTAAAATATTCATAAATTAAATTTATAATATTTTGAAATTTATAATCAAAATAATTTCTTACATAATAATAAATTAATAGATACGTCTACTTACGAAAATTCCATAAATCCATTGTAATATTATATCGCAATCCTTTTATATATTGTCAAAGATTTATCTATCCAAGTTTCTTTATTAAGTGAAACTGAAAACATCTCTATTATTTTTGAGAAATTCTTTATGTCCACTTAATATTAATCTATAACAAATACACTAACAATAATTTTTTATAAATAACACCTAAAAATATGTAATTCTCTGTAAAAAATGATGACCCATCTGTGTTGTTTGACACATCTCTATGAGCTAAAAACATCTTTATGAATGTTTGACACTTTTTTTTTTAAAACCACAACTATTATCACCATTATTATTTTCAATAGCTTACAAATATTATAAAAATATATTAAACTTAGATAATATGAAACCAACTTAATAATAATTATGTAATAATTTGCGCCCTTCGCAGAATGAAATATTTATAAATATCTATAATAATATTTAAATTTATATGATTTGCTCAAGTTATAATTGTAGATGTTTTAAAATTTTATCAACTCAAATATTATACATTATGAAATTACAAAATTAAAAATTTATGGACTTTTGTATGATATATATTTAAATTATAATAATATTAAAATAGACATATAGTATATTTAAATTTTAATATCTAATCAATGAGTTTTTCTAATCATAACTTATTATAATCATTTTTATTTTTTCATAAATTAACAGTTTAGTAAATTATAATTGTTTATAAAAATTCAAAATATAACATATACAATAACATCTAAATTTTTGATTACTTAGTTAATGTGGTTTTTAGGGTTTTTAATTATTTGAATCATATAAAATTAAATTCTAATGATAGAAGGTATATAAATTTTACCAAATCTGTATTATTCAATATTATTAATCATCATATTTATTGTACATCACATTAGATAATTCGTAGATTTTATTTTTTCTTAAAAGAGGAAGATTTATTTGTGAACATTTAATTAATAGATGATTCAGTATATTATATACAATGTTAATATTATAATAGTTTTAGTAACATAAGTCCAATTTAATATAGACGGTGAGAGGAGTTGTGGTGTTGACACCTAATTATTGTAACCAATGTGACAACATAGAAATGTTTCTCAATTAATATAAAAGGGATAGAAAAAGTAAACACTATAATAAGATGGTACACAAAATATTATTGACTAATGAATGAATTAATTAATATCAACTAAAATATATAGTTCATATGATAGGTAGAGATCCTAATCTTTGAAGAACTTTTTTTTTGTTTGGAAAGCTCACAAACTGAGCTGTGGACATGTGGCTTTTTACATCACTTCTACATGCATTTTCTTCTTTCAAATTGATGAGAACATAAAAATTATTTATAAAACTTGATTGCTTTAGATTTAATGCTTTAGGCTATGTTTAATACGGTCTCTTAGAGATGGGTTCTTAACTTGATTTGACTGTTTTTTTAATATTTTTCGGATAAGAGACGTCTCTTAAATAAGACGGTTCTTAAGTTCTTTTAGTTAAAAGTTAAGAAACATCATTTATCGAAGATAAGAACCCCATGCTAAGAGATCTGCATTAAACATGTCCTTAGAGTTAAACCATGATTAACCCTAAGAACCCCATTTGGGGTTTTTATTTTATTTTTTTATATTTTTTGTCTGATTTTTTCTTAAAAAATAAATAAAAACGAACCAATCGCGGACCGCCATGTGTCAGTGGAGCCCGTGAACAGTACAAAAACTAAAACAAAGTGGACTCTTAATAAAGAGTTGGTTCTTAAGGTTTTGGTGGGTCCCACCCCTTAAAACCCCCCTTTAATCATGCCCTTAGGTCTTGACTTATTTCTCTGCTACCACCTACAAACACAACTTTTTGCGGTTGATAACGGTTGTTGTTGTATACGACTGCGGGTAGATAAATAAATATAAAAATATTTTTAAAATTTAAGTTAATTTAAATTTCAAATATCATATATATATATATTTAAAATTTTATTAAATTCATTAACACTATCAATAAAAAAACTAAACCAAAACTATTCACTATAATTTTTAACTTTAATATATATATATACATGTATAAAAATATATACATATATAAATGAAATAATATATTCTTTTAAAAGTTCTCATATAAATCTCCAATTTTTTATTGAAACTGTAACTTTCATTTAAACTAAAATAAATAAACATAGTATTGTTATTAGTTATATTAATATTTAGTTATATTTTGTTATAATATTTTATTTTGATATTTATAATGTTATAATGGTAATTTATTATTAAACAGCTGAAGTACCTCATAATCAAATAGTCACAAATATCTTAGCAAAACACCGATTTTAATCGATGTAGTAGTCGTACAAATCGTTAATAACGCTCGAAACTGTAGTCACCAATATCTGCAAACCCTGGCAACTGCTTCCGCAACCACTACGTTTCAACTAGACATACCCTAAGAACATTTCTTTCAGTTTAATTAAAATGAAATTTTCAACAAAATAAGAAATAACAAAAATATAGTAAGATTAGGAATATTGATTTGATATCCACACTAATTTTCACTATAAACTAGGTTAAAATGTGCGTTTTGTGTGGAATGAGCATTATATATATACAATTATTTTTACATATATTATTTATTTTTGTTCTTTTATATATATGAATAGTAAATAATAAATATATAATGAATAATTAAAAGTTAGTAAATATTAAATATTGATTATATTGGTGCGAGTTCACAAAACAGAAAAAAATACTTTGTTTATTTACAATCATTTTATAGCAAATAAATATAAAATCACTTTTATCTGTTTTATATGGTATATAATTAAATTAAAATTTTACATATATATAGTATATCTTTATATGTCAATTTATTAAATATTTTTTTCTGTTTATACTGTTTATAATCATTTGTATATTTTATAACAAAAAAATTTAAACCAATGATAAAAAAAATTTAATCAGGGATTTTTAATAACTTTTGTAATTTATAATCATTTTAAAAAATTTAATGCAAACATTTATGAAATTAAAATATTAAGTTACCAATTCTTGTTCAATGAAGATTTTGAAATTAAAATATTTATGTACTTTATATGGTATATAGTTTAATTATATATATATATATATATGTATAAAATGCAACTTCATACTTATACGGTTCTATGATAATTTTTATATTTTAACCAAAATTTTAAATCATTGATCATAATTTGTAATTTTAATTATTTGGTTTTCTTCGTATCAATAACTATGTTTACTTTTCGTTTGATTTTGAATAATCACGTATGATGTTCCTTTTTTTATTTGAATCGATTGTACTTATATATTGATTACAAAATAGATACAAATCATGTACCTTAAAACAAAACAAAACAATTTTACTTATGTTTTGATTACAAAATATGTACAAATTAGGTACTTATAAACCGAAGAACTGATTGGGATCCGAACCCAAAAGTACATAGGATTATACCGGTTCTTTGAAGATTTACTAACCCCAACCTGAACCGGATAGACCCCGAACCGGTTCCGAACCGGTCCCAAACCAAATTTTTAATATAATCCGAATGGAGCTGATTTTGACAAACCCGAGAAACTGAGACCCGATTGGACATAACCGAAACCCGATTAGGACTCCAAACGCTCAGGTCTAGTGGTGATGACACATGTCATAATTTAAATGATGTAATGTTTTTCAAATAATATATAAAGTATCTAGAAATCTAGAGAGCCAAATCCGGATAGTAAAATTTATATGGATCAAAAACAAATATACATAGTAAAATTTAAGACCCATCAAAAATTGAATATAAATAATAAATTCTCATGCTGATAATATCTTAGATTCGTCAAAAATGATCAATATATCTGAATATATTAACTTTAAAGTTTAAATATTAACATTCAAATGTTATAAATTTATTAATAAATTCAGCTTCAGATGTTATATTTAATAATATATTTAAAAATAGATAATACATTTTAGTTTTAGTATTATTGTATGTTTTATTATATTTTATCTTGATTTCAATTGATATTTAATGTTTATATGAATATCCAAAATTCAGATAATCTAGAAACTATGTAATATCCGGTTGCCTAATTTTTTTTGGATATTCAGATTGATTCCACCTCTAGTATAAATAGTTATATAAGGAAACCAAATTTTTGAATACCAGGTTTTCTCGCTTATTATTCAGAGAAAGTTGGAAACGTTAAGATAGTTATTACATATAAATTGTTTGTTCGGATAGTTTAGTGAATCATGTATGAGGCTGACACATCCGAAGATAGGCTAATGGTGATGTATTGTACGGTTGGATTTGTAGGCTTCGCCCTTGTCACTCTCGGCATCATTGTATTCACTTGTTTTCGTACTTGGCTTTCTCTCGATAAACCCTCGTATACTCCTCTGAGAACCGACTCCGGCGAGGAAGAGCTGCAGGAAACGAACTTAACCGACCGTGTCAACCAATTTGAGTAGAACATACGCATACGCATGGTCTGTTTATTAGTTTGGGGCTTTACTTGTACACGCCATATGACTTTTTGCTTTCTCTCTTTTAAGAAGAAAAAATTCATCTAGCCATCATTAATTACTTAATGATGTTTTCTTCCATACAACAACAACGATACAGCTTCTAGGGTTTTAACAAACTGTTTCGCACTAAATGTATTTGTTTTTTGTAATGGTTGGATAATTAAGGATAAGAATCGTAATCGTGAAGGAATTAGAACATGTACAGCATGATCGCTTCAAGACTCGAAACCATATATATACATGTACATAATCGATAGGCCTCGTAATCGTATTTAGTGTTTGTTGGAATGGATCCACATACCATTAATATTTTTGTTTACATGGATGATAATCCTCCTTTTCCTCCTATACAACATACAAGATTTGTAAAATCTGTGAAGATCCAATATATATATATATTATGTATATGTGTATATAGATATAGGCAAAACATTTAGTTGTATGCTTATAGATACATACATGTATGAATGATCAACCTAGACAGTTATACCATAATGAGATAATGATAAAAGATGATATAGATCGCAACCAACCTCACCTTAGTCTAGACCTGCGATACAGAGATGAAACAATGTACTTTTACGTTTTAAGATTCCACACGAACCAAGAACAAAGGTTAGTTTCCATCCAAGCTTTAGATTAGAAATCTAGATGAAAAAGAGGCAAGAGAGAACTAAAAGAGAGTGTTTAGTCTTTCATTACCCTCAATAGTTGGATTTAGAAGAACAAGAGCATAAGACTCAAGAAAACGATGATAATGGGTAGATACACGACGAGATCTCCTTTCCGGTGAGATGGCGCGGTGGTCGGCGGTGCTTTGGTGACTCGGAGTGGCTCTGGTGGCTGCTGCTCGTCGACGGAATCATGGTGTTTAACTATTGTTTTACGTCCTTTGTGTCTCTAACTTTTGTGATATCAGATGCTTTACACCACTAGCGATATTTTAAAATGATAAAACTATAGGTTGTTCAATGTGTTAAACCCGAATTGAACCTATTTGAGCTTAATTACTATTATATCCGTTTCATTTTATTTTCGTTTTAGGTTTTTCCAAACAGATTAAAAAACATTTAATTTTACATATTTCAAAATAAAAACATCATTACCTATAAACTTAACCACTTTTCAACCAATAAAAAATAAAATAACATATAATATTAATAAAGATTGCATTAAAATCATAAAACGACAATTATTGCCACGTTGGTTAAAGTCGATCATACCAAATTCCTACTTCATAATTGTTAGATAATTATTAGACTAAAGTATAGATAAACAATTGATTATCAACGATATTAAATTATCGAAAAGAGTAAATATTTGAGGGATATTGATCCTCACAAGGTATATCGTTGCTTAAGATTTTTTTCCCCGAGGCATACACTTTATTAAAAATTTCAGTTACACATTTTTTATCGGTATAAGATTCATAATGTTGTTAGGAGTCTTCGAAATCTATATAAACCTATATATATGAACCTGTTTCCTATTAAAAATTTCACAATATTCTTTTAAGGGCAAATCTCTCAAATAACAACTTTTGAAGTTTTTGTCGCAAAAAATAATTTTCAAAAACAAAAATGACCTTTTATTTTTTAAAAATTAATATTTTTTATTCTTTTTTCAATTTTAAACTTCACCCCCAAAACCCCACCCCATAACTCTATACCCTAAGTTTAGATTAGTTAACCCAAAGGGTATAAACGTATATTTATCCTCAAAATCCCACTCCATAAAAGTTATTTTTGTCATTTTTTTCTTTAAAGGTTATTTTTGTGACAAAAACTTTTTTAGGACTCTTTTAGGGTATTTCTATTATTTTTTAATCAAGGATTCAATAAAAAAGTAGGGTATTTTCTGGGGGCATCAGGTTAACATCATGGATTCATCACGATATGAAGAAACGGTCATGGTGTTGTTTGGAGTAATGGTGGTGATGACCATCATTGTAACCCTTTTTGGCTGTTTTCTCTGTAACACATTGTTCTCGTGGATGAGCAGTGAGAAGGATGGAGACATTGTACAGTTAGATTGGAACCCATGAATCTAATCCACGACGATCAAGGAAAAAAGTCTGCTAATGAAGAGATTTTATAGTTAATGTCTAGGAGTTAGTAAAATAGCTTTATTCCTCGTGTTGATCATAACAAAAAGCTTTACCGCTACAGCCTCTTTAGTTTTTATTTTTGACCGCCAACTTTGGTTTGTTAGGAGTTAAAAGTAGACTTCTCCCCATATATGTCGTCTTACAATTTATCAATAGTTAATGAAAACTTTGCTTTCTTCTATATTTTTTTTCTTCATTGTTGGCTTCATGACCTAGATCTTTTAAGTTAGATCAATATATATTTTTTTAAGCAACCCGTTAAACGGGAATTCAGAGAGTAATTACATGGTGATTTGAACAAAATATCTCAAAAACATTCAATTATAAAGTTTGTTTCGCCCACCCACTAAACCCGCCACGTTCCACTAACCCATTCTCGAAGTTCTTAGGATACCGGATGCTGTTCTCTACCTTTGACAAATACAACGTCTATGTGAGGTTCTCTTCGTTTCCTCGGATGTCGGGAATATTCGTGCAATCTCCGGAGTAGCTAGCATCTAGTCAACGTCTCAGAGTATGTAATCACCACCTGCCGGTAAACGCTCAGGAGCTATAGACAAAGGGATTAGAACATAACCTGTGAAAATTGATCCAATGCCGCCTATACTGTCGCCTATAACGCCCGAAGACTCCAAAGCTGATAAACACAAGGAAATCAGCCTGGAAACACGATGCAAAAAGACGGGTATGGGATGGTGGCCGCTAATGATCCAGTAGTGCTCCAAGACCTACAAAACTATGACTAAGCAGCACTACCATGTACACAAGCACACGACACTGGGATGTGTCGCCGAGTCATCTGAACCACCAAAGAGCCTGGAACTCCTCAGACCAAAGAGAGCAAAGAATTCCTCACCAGACGCCTTCTCCGAGAACCGAAGTAAGGTGAGCCTTGACATCAAACACTAAAACTGGTGGCACAGAACCAGTAAGACCACGCAATACTGAACACAACGCGATAGAGCTAGTCGACAAGCTCCAAATGCGCGGACTGAAACCAACTAGCCGGAAGAGAAGAAAGGATGAACGGGAGGTGACAGAGCCGCCTCGGAGGATCCGTAGACGACTGCCTTCGACACCGCAGCCAGGTAACTCCCCGCGAGCCAACACCAAGCCCCAACACACGCCAGATGCAAAGGATTCGAGCTCACCTCTAATATAAACGAATTCTCCAGAGCATACACGGCGAGGAAGAGAGAGACCGCGTTCCTCCGAGACACCAAGGCTGTACTGACCAGAATACTTCCAACACCACTCACCCACCAACCAAACAGAGCCAAAGACAACGAAAGTCGGAGCAAAAGTGAGCCAAGCATACGCCTCCAAACGCCACCACCCCTACAGGGGCTTAAAGCACCACCTATGAAACCCTAAAAGCTGACTTCGCCGGAAGAACCACCACTCGACTTGCACCAAATCTCCAGAAACCAGTAGATCTACGTCGGAAAACAGAGCTTCTCTACAGCAAAGAGTTCAGCCGACGAGTCCCCAGATCCAGAGATCCAAGAAAAGCAAAGAGAGAGAGAGAGAGAGAGAGAGAAGGATTTTCGAGAAGCAAGGAGAAAACGAGGGAGAGGAAGAGGAGGACCCGCCAAACCGGACGATCACGAAGCTATCTCACGCGTACACACGCGACGGCATTCGGAGGATAACGAGAGTCGCCCTTTCTTTCTTTTTTTGTGTCTTTTGTGTCGTTAGCTAGATCGAATTCTGGGGATTGAATCGGCCTGTAATCTAGATGGCTGCTGATTTCGGATACAATTATCTTATAACCTACTAGTGCTCCAAAGATTCTGGTTTTCTTTTTCTGACGACAAACAACTATTCTATTACTCAAACTTGAGATGGTTTGGGTAACTAGACCGGAATAGAGCAACCAAAATAATAAAGATTACGGTGAAAAGTTTTTGCACTCATAGCTAAAGAAGCAGAAATCCCATTTGCACCCTTGGAATATAAGAGATCGTGATTTCCGAGAAGTAAAGCTGCAACGTCTGGATAACTTCTAGTTCAGTAGCAAATCTTGACCAGTCATGTGACTTCTTTATCATTGGAATCTGCCCCGGAATTTTGACATGCCAAGTGTTGAACCATGCATTCCATAGCCCATCTTAGAGCCTCCAGTTCCGTGTGTAGTGCTTTCTCTCTTCGTGGTAGGTTCCTTGTCCCTATCAGTCGAATACTCCATAATTGTTCTTCAACATCCAACCGCATCCACTAAACTGTAAAGTAGAAGTCCATGAACCATCAACCATACATATGTTATTCAAACGTAATACTTTATTTTCCGGTTTATTTTGTTGATTGGAGGTTGTTAGTGTATATAACTTACTTTTGTTTTTGGATCCAACTAGTCCCGTTGTAGAAACTTACTTGAGACTTTGGTGTATTGATTATAATAATTGAGAATATTTGAAAGGCTTTGATTTTTTTTTTGAGTTTTAGATGATTTTGTGTGAATCAATAAAGTTCTTCTAATTTTAGTTAAACTATAATAGATTTTTTATCTAAAATCTTAGATATATGAATTTTCATATTTTAAATATCTTTTTTTACCAAAATACATTTACTGGCAGAAGAAATATCCTATAAATATTTTCAACAATAATAAAATTTGAATACAATCAATTACAAAGAAAATTGAATACATTTTAACATCGCAGATTTAATACACACTGGATTTTAATTGATATTTTAAAATATATGATTGGTAAAAAATGTCTTTTAATACAAATCATCCCACATCTTTTGCACTTCCCTATATTTTCCTCTTTAGTATAATTAGAAGACCATGTTTTTTTTTTGTAAACTAAGAACACCATTTTAAACATAATAAAATACAAAAAAATAGAAATACCAACTATATATAAATAGTTATATACCCTTTTCTAAAATAGCCATTCTAAATGTTTTCTTTCTTTTCTTTTGTAACAGAAAATTGGAAAAGTATAGATAATTATTATAAAGAAAGTTATCTGCTTATCAATTTGTGGATTTACTCGTACCAGGTTTCTAGCCTTCGAACATTTTTGGTTTCTCTATGATTGTCTTCATTACTTTAATGATGTTTTCCTTGTACAAGTTTGGGATTTTCGTGTCTTTCTGCCTATTTATATAATTATATGTAGACATTATTAATTTAATAATCATGGGCAATCCCGACAACACAGGAATGCTTATATATCTTCTAGGGTTTTACTTTTCTTAAAAAAATATTTTAGATTTTACTAACTATTTCACGTTAAATATATTTTCTAATAATTGGATAATTAAGGAATAAGAATCAAATTAGGACTCCGAGATATTTATATAAGTAAACGTATAATCATTGTGTTTATAAAATAATAAGCATACCTCGATGGAGTATCCACCAAGGGGATCACTGGAATGGATCGACATACGATTGATATTTGTGTTTTCAGTGACGATTTTCTTCCTCATAGTTATCTTTCTTTCTCTCTGTGGCTGCCTCTTCCTCCTACGACACGCCAAAACTTATAGTAAAATTGGTGGAGATCCGATTTAGGAGTTCGATCGATCAGATTAGATAGACAAAGACGGATTCATCGTCCTTTGCTAGACATGTCTCTCTCTTTTTTCAGTTCTAATTATATTTTCTATTGTCTTGGATCCAGTTAGATTAATTAGTAGTTTACTTCCTTTGTTTCTTTACTACGTTGTTACATCAATTGATTCACAATACTTGCAATTATGCAATGAAAAAAAAACAAGGTAGTCAGTGATAGGAGACCCATTAAGCAAGAACACTTCTACCTGTTTGAGCAGATTTACATTCATAGGTTTATTGGTTTCAGATTATACTTTATTATATTCAATAAAGTACTTCATAAAGAATATTTTATATTCATATATATATGACTTATGTATTTATTGATTAAATATTAATACTAAGTTTATATTAATGTTATGGATTTTAATGCTATTAATGTTCATATCAATATCATGATGGATTATTTTCGAGTAAAACATTAAAATTCAGATATATTGATAATCTATATTTTTACAATTTTAGTATAGGTATGAGTACAATCACGTCTTCCCTGTTCAACAACTTGATCAAAACAAATACTCTAGCTACAAAGAGTTATTTCCAACACAAGAGTGACAACAACAAGAGAGCAACACAAAAACTTCAAAAATTGATAGTAACAAACGACATCAGCTCACAAGGATTCCGGCAACTAGAAACTAATACTACCGTACAATTCCAAGATAAAAAAGTCAACACCTCTGCCAAATTGCAGTTTAAACTGAGAAGATCTCACCGTCAAATTTACCAAACATTCAAAAATATCACTGCTAAAGAACTATGACGACCAATTTCACTAAAACCCAGACAAAAAAGATCCAACTCTTGAAATCCAAATTCCTTCGGTGAACCTCTAACCCACTGACTGAAGAAGATTCTCACAAAATATCAGACCGATCAGGATCCGTTTGACACTCCAAACTTGCCTTGAAAAAAAAAACAGACTAAATTATGTCTCTTTCTCTTCTTTTCTCTCTTTTGTCCACTCTCTTTTTTTGTGTTATGTTTTCTAAACCACAAAAATTAGGTTAATATACTTTATGAAGCGTTTCACTAACCCCCAAGGCCCAATAATAATCTTATGAACTAATACCAATGGCCCAACTTCGAAGTTTGGTTATCACCAACCAAACCTGTTGGATTTCCTCCATCTAGAAGGAACCCAACAAACTTCCCCTCGGGGAATACATCGATACCAACCAAACCTGTCGAAACCGATTTCTTCACATAAGTTCTTCATCACAACAACTCTTTACAAGCTTCAGTTGCAGCAATGAACTTTGCCTCAATTGTAGATAATGCAACTAGCTTTTTCAACCTTAACTGCCATGCCACAGCTCCACCCGCAAATGTTACCAAGTAACCCGAAGTAGATTTACTAGAGCCAACATCTCCAGACAAGTCAAAATCAGTATAGCTGACGAGCAAAGGATTCTTAACCCTAATAGTAATCTTCAGATCAGAAGTCCCTCTAAGATAACTTAAAATCCACTTCACAACATTCCAATGTTTCCTTTTACGAATTGGAGAAAAACTTGCTGACAACTCCAACAACGTAGGCTAGATCTGGCCTTGTACAAACCATGCTCAACTTGAAAAGAATGACCATCAATCTCAGTCTCAGTATGATGCAGCACATTATCATCTACCCACTGTCTTATCAGCCCACACACTTGGCGATGCAACAACTTTCACTTTTTCATGCATCTTCTTTTCAGTTTTTTTTCTCCTCGAAGACTGAATCATGGAATTATTTTACAAAGAGAAAATCCTCCATATTTCGTTTCATAGATGATAGTTAGCACCATTCAAACTTATCATCTTGCCCATATTTTCTATTATTCACACAAGTAAAGAATAACCTGAAGTTATCAAACCCAAAGCTCTAAAACCACTTTGTTGGGGGGGGGGGGAGGGGAGGAAAGGAAACACTCAACGCAATGGAAAATATTAGCGAGATCGTGTTTCCCCTGACCTTGAGTGAACCTGTGAGGAAAATATTTCGATGATAACATGATATACAATATGCTATAAACTAAATCAGACAAACACTTTTAACGTAGGAAAATCTCCTCGATGTGAGAAGGAAAAACCTACGGGACCGTAGTCTACTAAAAAATCAACTATATAAATAGGTATGAGTACAATCATGTCCTCCCCGTTCAACAATCTGAAGAGAACAGAGGCTGTAGCTACAAAGAGCTTTCTTCAACACAAGAGCAACAACAACAAAAGCAACACAAAAGCTTCAAAACTGGCAACAACAAACGACCTCGCTCACAAGGATTTGAAAAACCAAAGACTAATACAAATCCAAGATAAATAAGTCAAAAACACCTCTGCAAAATTTCAGCTTAAACAGAGAAGGTCTATCGTCAGATTTACCAAACACTCAAGATAGCAGTGCTAAAGAACTGTGACGACCAGCTTCACTAGAATCCCAACAACAGAAGATCCAACCTTTGAAATCTAAATCCCTTTGTTTGACCTCTAATCCACTGACGAAGAAACTTCTCACAAAAATCAGCCCGACCAGGATCCGTTTGACCCTCCAAACCTGCCTTGACAAACGCAAACATAATTCTGCCTCCTTTTTTTCTCTTTTGTCTAATCTTTTTTTCTTGTGTTATCTCTTTTAAACCACATAAATAAATTTTAAAAAAACTTTATATATTGTTTCATTAACTCCGAAAGCCTAAAATTAATCTCATGAACTAATAGAAATGACTTAATTTTCAAATTAGATTATCACCAACCAAATCTATTGAGTTTCTTCTATCCAAAAAGAATCCAATAACTATATGATATTTATTTCCGGTCACTAATGACTATATGATCTTTAAATAAAATTATACGAGTTTTAAAATAATTATATATATATATATATATATATATATATTATTTTTGTCGACGAAAGACTATTCTATTACTCAAACTTGAAGTGGTCTCCGTAACCAGACCGAAATAGAACAACCAATGAAGTAGAGAACCCTATGGAAAAATCTAGCAGTCCTAGCTAATGAATATGAAATTTGGTTTTGCGTTCTTGGAACATGGATGATCTTGAAGTTCGGGAAGCAAATCTTCAATGTCTCTATCTTCTCCAGTTTGTTGAAAATCGAGGCCAAGCATGGGGTTCCTTGATCATATCGATCAAATCCTTGCAGTCCGTACCAAAGCTCTGACATTTCGAATGCGGAAGCATATTCTCCATTGCCAAAACTAATGCTTCCAGCTCAGAAAGTAGGGTAGATTCTCTTCGATTGTAAATCCGTGTACCAATAAGCTCAACTTTTCTCAATCTATCCATCCAGACCCATCCACATCCACTAAATTGTGTTGTAGGTGTCCATAATCCATCTATCATGCAGATATTCCTCAACCTTAAGACTTGAGGTTCTTCAGCACTATGATCTTGTGGGGGCTGATGATGCTTTCTCATTTTCTTTAAACAATACTTAACACTCACTTTCAGCGTAGCGAACTAGTTCCAAATGATCTCTGTCTATTCCCCTAAAGATTTTATCGTTTCTAGCCTTCCAGATTATCCACGGATAAGGATTCATGTCTAATTCTGGTTCCACAATGCTGTTTTTTTCTACAGAAAAGGTAATCAATAATAGCATATATGCTCGGGAGAGGGAAGATGTCATGATTTGTTGATGTCGCTGATAAATACCAGGCTTGGAGAGTTGGTGGACATTCAAAAAATGCATGAGTGGCAAATTCCTCAGGTTCTCCACATCATCCGTAGTAGTTATCTTATCTCATGTTACGCCTTATCAGGTTCTTCGTAACCGCCACATGACCAGTTATCAATTGCCATATAAGATGACATATCTTTATAGGAGCTCCTATCTTCCAAGCAAATGCTTGAAGTTTTGTTATACTAGGTTCCATTATCTCATTTTCCTTCTCAGCCTTCAGCAAGTTTCGAGCTACCCAATAACCTGATTTGACTGTGTATTGGCCATTTTTGGTATAGTTCCAACAAAAAGTATCTCGACGATAAGCCATAATTATGGCCAGACTACTTATATAAGGTATATCAAAAAGGTCGGCATAATCCTCTAGTATCCCAACATTCCATTAGTTCAATTTTTGATTAATTAGATCGCTTACTCTCATGTTCAGATGTAAGACTGGAGCCACAGGTGTGGCTGGCCTAGCTGGTGAAGTGGGGATCCAAGGATCCTCCCACACATTGACCTCATATCCCAAATGTATCTTGTGTCTGATTCCCAATAAAAGTAGCTTTCGTACTACTGAAATATCGTTCCACACATATTATGGATTGCTTACAGAGATATTTCGCAAATGCGAACATATTCTGTAGTACATTCCCTTTAACACTATAGCCACCAGCGATCGGGGTACTACACTAACCTCCAGAGTTATTTTGCCGGTATAGCAAGGTTAAACTCATGAATCATATGAAAACCAATCCCACCTTCCTCTCGTGATAAACAAACATTTTCTCACTTTGCCTAGTGAATTCCTTTCATTGGGGGATTCAAACTCCACTAAAATTTTGTAATGGCATTTGCAAGGTTTTCACATATCTCCAACGGTACCATGAAACTAGACATTACATATGTTGGAAGAGCTAGCATGATAGATTTAATCAAGACTCCTTTCCACCTTTTAAAAGTCATCTACCCGTCAATCCATTTACTCTATCCATTAGTTTGTCCTTCAGGAAAGAAAAAAGTTTACATTTGGATCCACTAATGTCTTCTGAGATACCTAAGTATGTCCTCAATATTCCTCTTTATTTTTGGATTCCACGATTATCTTTGATCTGCTGCCTATCATTTGTGTTAATCTTCTTACCAAAGAGTATAGACGATTTAGCAAAGTTAATGCGTTGTCCAGATGTTTGTTCTTACTTCGACCACTTTCATCACTTCTTCACATTCACGGGACTTCGCCTTACAAAAGAAAAGGCTATCATCAACAAAGAGAAGGTGGGATACTGAGGGACATGCGCAGGTAGCCCGCATCCTTGTTATATTCCTTTGGTTTTCTGCATGATTAAAAGATTAACAAGCGCTTATGTGCATAGAATAAAGGTGAAAAAGACAATGGATCTCCTTGGCGTATGCCTCTTCCAGGAGTAGTATTTTCCTAGGTTGCCCATTCATAAGCACATTATATTTCATCGATGTAACACACCTCATTATCCAGGTAATCTAGATTTCAGAAAATCCCTTCTTTCACATAACTTCTTCAATGAACGACCACTCCATTTATCATACGCTTTACTCATGTATGTCTTAATGGTCATTTTTTTTTGTTTCTTCGACTTGACTTAGTTAGTAGGGCATGAAATATTTCCTAGGCAATCATAATATTGTCCGTAATTTGTCTTTCAGCAACAAAGACAGACTGAATTTATAGGATTATATCTAGTAAAACCTTTAATCTGTGACATAAGACCTTAGAGATAATCTTTTTTCTTACCATCAAAAAGTTGTTATATTACTCAAACTAGAGGTGGTCCAGGTAACCTGACCGGAATAGAACAACCAATAAAATAGAGAGATCTATGGAAAGATCTAGAAGACCTAGCTAGAGAGTCTGAAATCTGGTTTTGCGATCTTGGTACATGGGTAATCTTGAATTATGGGTAACAGATCTTCAACGTCTCTATCTTCTCCAGCTATGTTGCAAATCCCGGCCAATCTTGGGGATCATTTAGCATGTTAATCAAATCCTTGCAGTCCATTCCAAAGCTCTGCCATGTCGAATGCTGAAGCATGTTCTCCATCGCCCACTAGCGCTTCCAACTCTGAATGAAGGGCGAATTCTATGTGATTGCAATTTCGTTTACCCATAAGCTCCATCTTTACCATCCTATCAATCCAGACTTATCCACATCCACTAAATTGTTTTGTAGGTGTCCGTGATTCACCTATCATGCAGATATTCCTCAAGCTTAAGACTTGATGTTCCTTAGTACTCTGACTTTTTCATTAGCTTTGAACCATGCTTGGCACTCACTTTCAGCATAGCGAACTATTTCCAATGGGTCCCTATTTATTCCCCTAAATAGTTTATCGTTTGTAGCCTTCCAGATCTAACAGATTATCCATGGATAAGGATCCCTGTCTAATTATGGTCCAACAATGTTGTTTTTCCTCCAGAAGAGGTAATCCATATTAGCATAAATGCTCGGAAGAGGGAAGATGTTTTGACTTGTTGGTGTCGTTGATAAGCACCAAGCTTGGAGAGCTAGCGAGTATTCAAAAATTGCATGGGTAACAGATTCTTCAGGTTCTCCACAAAGTGGACAGTAGTTATCACATCTCATGTTACGCCTTATCAGTTTCTTTGTAACCGCCACATGATCGGTTATCAGTTGCCATATAAGATGACATATCTTTTTGGAGCTCTTATATGCCATGCAAAGGCTTGTAGCTTCGTAATACTAGGTTCCAATATCTTCTTTTCCTGCTCATCCTTCAGTAAGTTATTTGCAACCCAATAAGCTGATTTGACAGTATACCGGCAATTTTTAGTATAGTTTCAACAAAAAGTATCTCGACGATGAGCCGTACTTATAACCAAACTCCTTATATAAGGTATATTATTAGGGTCGACATAATCCTCAAGAAGCCCGACATTCCACTTGCTCAAGTCCTGATTAATCAGGTCACTTACTCTCATGTTTGGGTTTAAAACTAGAGCCGCATGTCTAGCATGGCTAGCTGGTGAAGTGGGAATCGAAGGATCCTCCCACACCTTGACCTTATATCCTGAATGTATCTTAAGTTTGATTCCCAATAAGAGTAGCTTAATGGCTACTGAAATGTTGTTCCACACATATGATGGACTGCTTACTGAGATAATTCGCAAAGGCGAACCCATTATGTAGTATCTTCCTTTTAGAACCCTTGCCACCAGCGAGTCGAGGTGATGTCTAACCTCCAAAGTTGTTTTGCTAGTAGAGCATGGTTAAACTCATGGATCATTCGAAAGCCTATCCCACCTTTCTCCCTTGGTAAACAAACTTTTTCCCACTTTACCTAGTGGATTCCTTTGTTTGGGGGATTCGAGCTCCACCAAAATTTAGCATTGACACTTGCAAAGCTTTCACATACCTCCAGCGATAATAGAAAACTAGACATTACATATGTTGGAAGAGCTAGCAAGATAGATTTAATCAATACTTCTTTTCCACCTTTTGAAAGTCATCTCCCGTACATCCATTCACTCTATGCATTAATTTGTTTTTCAGGAAAGTGAAGAGTTTACATTTGGATCCACTTATATCTTCTGGGATACCTAAGTAGGTTCCCATTCCTCTTTCATTTTGAATTCCAAGGGTATATTTGATCTATTGTCTATTATTTGCACTGATCTTCTTACCAAAGAGTATTGACGATTTAGCAAAGTTAATGCGCTGTCCAGATGCTTGTTCATAATTCCTTACCACGTTCATCACTTGTTCACATTCACGGAGCTCCGTTTTACAGAAGAAAAGACTATGATCAGCAAAGAGAAAGTGAGATACCGAGAGACATGCATGTTTAGCTCGCATCCCTGTTATCTTCTCTTAGTTTTTTGCATGATTAAAAAGACTAACAAGCGCTTCTGTATATAGAATAAAGATGAAAGGAGACAAATGATTTCTTTGGCGTAAACTTCTACCAAAGATAATGTTTCTCGTAGACTATCCATTCATAAGCACCTAGAGATAGTCTTATAACTAATGTTAGATGTGATTATATATATATATTCATACTAATCATACATTTAGTACTGCGTAGCTCAAAATATTCGATTTAGTAAGAATATATGAAGACATAAACATATGAACAAAGATATCAAAGAAACAATATTGAAGATTTTGAACTTTTGCAACAATAAAAAACTGATCCCTTGCTCATAGGAGTCCACCTGTTGGATAATGTCAATTATGAAAAGCAATCGTTAAAATTCCAGTTTTCTATTGACCTTTTTTCTAGTTTTTTTTGGCGAATAGCTTTTATTACTAGTATTGATGTGTTGTGATTTTGCATAGTTTTAGCTTTGTATTTTCATATATATTCATGCATTAATCTTATATTTATTTGTATTTAGAGTCTATTACATGTTCATTTGCATCTTGTAGGTGTTGG
Source organism: Moricandia arvensis (assembly GCA_905132765.1). Lineage (NCBI taxonomy): Eukaryota > Viridiplantae > Streptophyta > Magnoliopsida > Brassicales > Brassicaceae > Moricandia > Moricandia arvensis. The sequence goes on along the minus strand of CAJHQP010001442.1, from coordinate 95,452 downwards.
ATGAGCTATTTGGAGTTTTGGAGATGATTAGAACACAAAAGGAGCAAAAAGAGACTTGGATCGATCGATCCGTTTTTGATGGAAAACTGGATCGATCGATCCAAGAAAGCCGAGAGCAAAATGGTAAAGTGATCGATCGATCTGAAGTCCAGATCGATCGATTTGGACATGGATCGATCGATCCATTTATACGAAAAAATGGATCGATCGATCGGGCCATTGAATATAACTTTTGCTCGAAGAAATACACACGGATCGATCGATCCGTTTTTGGACAAAAAACAGATCGATCGATCCAGACAGCCTGTGTCACTTTTCATGTGCTGGACGAGTTTGGTGGATCAAGTGGCCTAACTTTCTCTACCTTTTCTGAAGAGCCAAGTTTACATTTGCCTTGTGAAGGGTCAAAAGGTGTGTGCAAATGGGATAAAGTGGAAGAAACATCAATGAGTGTGTTTTATTTTAGATCTAGATCTTAACTTTGTAACATGGGGGGTGGGTTGTTCTTCACCTATAAATAGAACCCCAAACCCCATGGCAAAACACACCATCTCCTTCTGAGTCTACTTCTGTCTAATAGAGTTTATCACTTTCATTCTAAGTCTTGTTTTGCATTCTATTTTAAGTTCTTGTTGAAAACAATTGTTCTTAGTATTATTAAGTGTTCTTGAAGTTTATGTTATAAAGTCTTGTTTTCTTTAGTTATTCTCTTCATCTACATTCTGTTTCTTGTTTTCATATATTATATCATCTTGATTATGCTTCTATCCATCATGAGATTAAGTGTAAACAAGATGATTAGTGAGTAGTCATCCTTAGGATCAATGGGTTAGGTAGATTAATAGGTGGTAAAGAAAAGAGTTAAGATGTTCTAATGGTAAAGTACTTAAATTTCTATGCTTACTAAGTGTTCTTAATGCTAGATTGATTTTGGCCATTTTAATCTAGATCCTAAGTGTTTGTAGGGCATTGAAAGTGTTTGCATAATGCTTGAAATAACTTAGTAATGCTCCAGTAAACAAAACAAACGGAAGTTGATGTTTAGATTGCTAGGTGGCTAGTAGACTAAATCTTAATGTATGTTTGAGTGAACAAAACGAACGGAAGTTGATGTTTAGTTCATAATTGCATAAGGGTTTCTACCATCGAAAGTGGATTAACCTATATTGAATGAGTTCTAGGCCTAAAGAAAGATATGTTTGTTTGAAGTTAGACACCTTGATTTAGAACTACCACCCTGAAATCGATTACCTAAGTACCCATTGGTTCTTCTTTGTTTAATTTGTATTAAAACTTGATCATTTCACATTGTTTCCTGCTACAACAAACCTCATTTGATTGCACTTAGATTAAGCCAAATGATCTGTATTCTTAGTGCTTAGAATCACTAGAGTTTGGATTGACACCTTAAATACTACAACAACTTAAGGATTAAACTTATCCCACACCAAGTATCTATCGTCATCATTCGGAGGAACCTTTGTTTCAATTTGGTTGATTTAGATTTTTGAATTTTAAGTACTGTACTTATAAATTTTATTCAACTTTAATTATTTATTACACGGGTTTGGCTCAGATCAAATTTCAATCAATAACTAAAATCATTCAAAAATATTTTTTAAAACCTAAAAATCTATTCAAATATATAAATTATTCAAAAATTCAACTAAAGTTAATTAAACTATCTAAATTAGCTAAAAAATATTCAAAATAACAAATAAAAAGGGGGATTTACCAAATATGACGCAAAACTTGATTTTAAATGTAAAATTATATCCCAACCTAAATCAAATGCAAAATAACCTAAAAAACTAGTGAAATTACAAATATTTCATCATGATTAAGGAAAAAACAGTATTATAATTTACTATTATAACCCTGCGAGTGAAAAGACTTTCAGAAAAGTCTTCTAAGAAAAGTCTTCTGAAAAGTCTTTCCTGAAAGTCTTCTCATGATGTAAATCTTAAAAATAATTTATAAATTTTATAAAAAAATATTTTGTTTAGTAAAAAAATTCTAATACTATAATTATAGAAATTTATAAATGATATTAAAATTGAATAGTTTTCAACATAGATGAGTGAATGTAAGTTAGTCATGATATTCTTTGGTTTAGGGTTTGGTAACTATGTTATAGTATTATATGTGTTTTTAGGGTTAGATTTTGGTATCTTATTTTTTTTTTCAAAAACTAAATTTGACCTATATGTGTTTAGTTTTATATATATTAAACCCTTTATAAGTTTATTTTAATTTTAATAAAGTTTTTGTATGTGATTTAGTAATATATTTGATTTTGGGGTTTCGGAAAACTTAAATTTTCGAAGATATAATGTACTAGAAGACTTACTTGAAGACTTAAATACCATTTTCCGCTTAAAATTTTAGAAGAATTTAGGTTTCCTGCCTGTTGTTAAGTCTTCCAATAAATCTTCCATAAGTCTTCTAATGGAAGTCATAAGTCTTCCATAAAATCTACGGGGATGTATTCAATGTAAAATTTGAGGTGATTTAATTTTTATTGAGGTTGTAGATGATTTCAAGGAATTGCAGAGTTTTAAGTGATTTTTGTTAAACCACCCAAAAATATCACTAAAACCATAAGATTTCAATTTTAATTTTTTAACTAAAAACTCCACCCAAACACTCTAAATCACTTAAAATATTAAAACTCCACAACATAAAATATTTTCAATAACATTGGATTTCACAGTACTTTATGAAATGTTAAGTTCAATAACAGTGAATTTTAAATGAGTTTTTGAAATTCATGTTTGAAGTGAATATGTCATTTTTACACAAATCACCTAAAATCTCAATTCAATACACCCCCCTAATGTATTAGATCTTAAAAATAATTTAATAGTTTCGTAAAATATATTTTGGTTGGGGAAAGATCTTAATCATCTAATTATAGACATTTTAAGTGATATAAATTTAAATTTTAAAGTTTATTTAAGTTTTATGAAGTGTTTGTTTCTAATTAGTTAGTTATTTTGAGCTTAGGGTATAAGTGACTTAAGTCTTTCAATAAATAATGCACTAAAATACTTCAATGGAAATCTTTTGGGCGAATAGTAAAATTAAGGCCTATAAGACTTACAAGTAAGCCTTCCAAGAGGTGTTCTATTATAAGACTTACTTGAAAGTCCTCTATATCGAAAATATTTAACTTTTATTGGAATTTTTGTCTTTCTATATAAAGAAAAAATTACACATTATCTCTCTTCCTCTCAAATGGCTGCAACAAAATGTAATTTTCTCATTCTAAAACTCTCAAACCTCGCTCTAATTTATTTGAACTTTAAAACCCAAACTTTATATTAATTTCTCATTTTTATTTCATTTATCACTTATTTATTTTATTTTTGTATGTTTTTCGTCACATGTCTAGATATTACCTTGCCAAAAGTACTTGACATTATCAAAGTTCCTTATACAAATTCACTAGCAAAGCACAATAACACAAAAAAAATTAGTCAAATTTACTACAGCTAAAGAAGAATACTTCTAAAAAAACTTAGCCAAATTCACCAAATATCAAATGTTACATAAATACTTAAATCTATTATGAGCATCAAGTTTTATGTTAGTAATAAAATCCGGATTTGCTAGTGCAATTGTTTCAAACATGAAGGCAGCCGCTCATACACATCTTCTCGTTGACATAGATATTTTCAGTATTCAAAATTAGAGAACATTAGCAAACATAAATGTTAAGGTCAAAAAATGAACGCAGAAGACTTCCATGGAAGTCTTCTATCATTAGTTAGAAACATTAATAACATATTTGATAACTTTTAAATTATCACCAATAAAGTTATGAGTTTCATTCAGGACCCCAAATATTGTCTAAAACACATGAATTAACAATAAAAGATTAAAAAGTCATTTTAAATTTGAAAAAAATGAAAGTTTATTATACATTGTCGTAGAAGACTTTCATGAAAGTCTTCCAAGGGAAAACTTTCGTTAAAGTCTTCCCAGAAAAGACTTCCATGGAAGTTTTTCATTCAAGTAATTTTTGCAATTGAAACTTTATAAAGGAAGACTTTCGTGAAAGTCTTCCAACTTTTCTTTGTTGACAAAAAAATTAGGAAGACTTCCCTCGAAGTCGGAAGTCTTCCTTCATAAACAAGTTAGTTTTGCAATTGACCGATTTGTGTCAGAAATTTAACTTTCTCCAGAAGACTTCTCGGTAAGTCTTCCAACGGAAGACTTCCACTAAAGTCTTCTCAGCTTTTACATTAAGTCTGCTTATGGTCCGTGGAAGTCTGTGTATGTTACTTTTGCAATTTAAAAGATAATGAAGTCATGCATGTAGGTTATTTTTTAAACTTGAACGTTTATTGATTGAAAGTAGTCAAAAGTAACCTACGCAGACTTCCACATACCGTAAGTACACTTTATGTAAAAGTTGAGAAAACTTCAAGTCTTTTGGAGAAAGTCAAATTTCTGACATAAATCGATCAATTACAAAACTAACTTTTTTATCTGCGTTCCAAATCGATCAACAAAGAAATGTTGGAAGACTTCCACGAAAGTCTTCTCTAAGAAACACACAAAAAGTTAATTCCAAAACTAACCTATGTTTGACTCGGAAGACTTCCTTGGAAGTCTTCTCTGTTGAGAAGACTTACACGTTGCTCTTCTCGCGAAACAAATCTGGGTAAACTATGTGATTCATACCTTAAACCACTGAGAAAACTTGCTTAGTTGTCTAAGCGCACAAAACTTCACCAAAACAACTACTCAATCATTAATGGTGAAGAATCATGAGCTTTAATTACTATATGAACCTTAAAAACTTTAGAATAAAAAATATTAGGTTTTTGGGATGAATATAGAGAGAAATTAAGAGAAATGTAGTTTTTGTGGATAAGATATGGGATAAAATGAGTGAAAATAGATTTTTTGATGCATTAAGATCTTCATATTGGTTGTTCATGGTTGTTGGGTGAATTGATGGCAATGACATTTTCGTGAATAATTGATGAAGTTGAGGATGATACAATAAACACACAATTTTCAAATATAATATATTAAAACAGAGTTCTATTTGAAAATTACCTTGACATATTTTTTGGACTTATTGAAAAATGTTGTGACTTATCTATTAACTAACATCTATATTATTAAAAATCAAGTATAAAATTGGAATGTTTGGAAACATAGATAGTAGACTAAAAGAAAAATGTTTGGAAACACAGATAGCAGATTAAATATTTTCTTCTATTTACACATTTAGTCATTCCATTTTGTTTTATTTACAGATTCTTCCAATATCATTTAAAATAATATATTTAAATTAATTAATTTTAATGGATTATTATTTCTTTATCGTAAAAAAACAATCTCGAAATATATAGTGTATGTTATATAAAACTATATATAAATATAGTATTAATTTATTTATTTTAGTAAAAAATAAAAGTTTTGAGAGTTTAATTTTCAGAAAATATGTATTAAATATCGATCTCCGCTTAGAAAATAATTAAAAATCTAAAAATATACAGGTACACAAATATAGGAAATATTATGATCAGTTGCACCTATTTTAGTTGCAACACCCATCCAATATTTTGGGTTTTGGTACATTAATAATAAACCAACTAGAATTTTTATTTCTTTAATTATAACAAAATCTGTTGAGAAAGAATCTAACAAAATTTTACTTAAAAATTTAAATATTTTTATAAAATTATACATTAATAAATTTCGTGATTAGTAATATAATAGTATTATAAATCAATTTAACTAAGTTTTTATTATAAAACAGGAAAATAAAATTCTACCCACTTTTTTATAAATTCTATAAATATATTCTCTATTATATAAAAATAGCATTATTACATTAGTTAAATATGGTAAAATTATATTAAATAGGTAAATTAACTAATTTTAAAATTTTATCTACTATTAAAAAATAATAATTAGACCATTTCAAAAATTAGTTAATATGACATATTTAATTATTTACATTAATAATAAACCAACTAAATATTTGAATTTTATTTTTTAATTATAACAAAAACTGTTGAGAAAGAATCTAACAAAATCTTACTTAAGAATTTAAATATCCTTATAAAATAATACATTAATAAATTTTGTAATTAGTTATATAATATTAAGAGCATGTACATTGATGGTTCATAAGGGGTTCATAAGGAGGGTTCACAAAGTTTTCTAGATGAATAGTGATGAACCTGTGGCTTTGGGGTTCTGTCTTGTGAACCCGTATCACCACTGTTCCGCGGGCCCCACGATACGTGGCGGCCCGCGATTGGTCTATCTTTTTTTTTTTTTAAAACAAAAAAGAAAAACAAAAAAATTTAATAATAAAAAAAAGTAAAGATGAACCCCAAGGGGGGTTCATTGGTGTTGATGCCCTTATAAATCAATGTTAACTAAAATTTATTTACAAACAAAAAAATAAAATTCTACTATTTTTTTTATAAATTCTATAAATATATTCTGAATTATATGAAAATAGAAGTCTTACATGAATTGAATATGATAAAATTATATTAAATAGGTAAATTAACAAATTTTAAATTTTAAAGTTTTTCATTTAAATAAATCATCATTCATCATTAATATAGGGTAAAAATCATAAACTGTATAATAGGTTTATAAAAAATAAATGTATTAACATATGTTAAACTTATATATCTACAATTTTTTATTTATATTGAAACTCTCAATAATATATTGTTTAAAATGTTTGTATTCAAAAATATAATAATATATAATAAACTTTAATTCATATAATATTTTCTAAAAAAATGTCAATAAAAAACTATGGTTTTTTAGCAACTCACTTAAAATATTAATAACAAATCAAATTTAAATTTAATTTTTTTTAATTATGAAAAATATGTTGGGAATTTTTTTTAAATAGTACCAAAATTCAAATATCTTATGTATAAAATAATAGATTAGATGGAGTAACAAAAAAATTTAAAATTAATTTGATATTCCAAACTCCAAAATAGTTGTGTAATTTTTTAAAGTTTTTTTGACAAATATAAAATTTTTAAAATAAATATTTACACTCAAAATAATAACATCGCAAATTCTACAAAAGATAAAATCGTGGATAATAAAGAATAAAGTTTTGAAATGCAGCATGAAAAACTATCTGAATATGCTGTAAAAATTAAAGCAATGAAGTCTTAATTTTTTAAAATAAAACTTAATATCATAACATCCAAAAAATACCATATATCAATAAATTTTAATAAAATAATATGATAGATACTACTATGTATAAAATTTACTAAAAATAGGTCTATATTATTTAAACAAAACAGTGTTTTTACTTATAAATTCCATAAAACACTAAAATGATATATGTTATAGTATAATTTCTTATACATATTAAATATATTTCTTTTAAAAATATAAATAAATAAAATTTAAAATATATTATATGCAAAATGTATAAATTAAAGAAAAAAACATATTATGAAAGAGATTCTTTATTTGATTATTTCATATGGTTATTTTATTGTATCTAACTCGAAAACATATTAGTAAGTAATAAAAATTAATAACAAATTAAAATATTTTAAACAAATCACAATATATTAATAATGCTGAAGAAGAAATATAAAAAAAATTATAGAGTTACACAATATATAGCACTAAATTAAAAATTATATAATTAAAACATTTGTAATAATATCAAATACATTTATAAAATACAAAAATATCCGCACAGACGTGCGGGTTAAAATCTAGTACTTACGTAAAATCTTCTAGTAAATCTTCCAATAAATCTTTCAGTGTTATTTTTGTGAATAATAAAAACTTCTTGGGTTAATAAGGCAAATCAAAATTCCAAAAAGTTAGTTTTGTGTTTGACTTCAAGTTTTGAGTCAATTTTGAAAAACCCCATAAAACAAATTACAAATTACTTGAATTTTTCTTTAACTAGAGATGTATTGTTTTCTCTAATTTCAGAATTACTTTCAAATATAGTACTTTTTCCTTCCTTAACCAAAGTCCAAAGATAGAAGCAAAAAATAGTTTTGGTTGATAGTGTGTGTGGTATGTATGGTTATTTTATTTATACTTAAAATTTGTTATCACGTATGTATTGTTATTTTTTAGCAAAAAAGTATGTATGGTTATTTTATTTATACTTAAGTTTGTTATCAAGTATGTATTGTTATTTTTAGCAAAAAAGTATGTATGCTTATTTTATTTATACTTCATTTTGTTTTTGTAATGTTCAAAAAAAAATGTTTTTGTAGTTAACAGATTTGTATTTCTTTTGAAACTTGGGATATCTAGTTAGAGCCTTTGGAAAAGATAACATGAATTTTTTTTGTTTACTTATGAATTAACTCTAGCAAAAAGGTGTTAATAACTTTCTTCCGGTGCTCCATATGTTATAACTTTACCCATGTGGACGTCTGAATTTGGACCTCGTATATACCCATACGTGTTCCAGATTGAATTTAAGTCTATCCAAACAGGAAGAAAGTATTTTTATATTTCTTTCAAAGTCATGAAGAAATAACTAAATGAAATGTAACAGCTAATAAAAAAATCTTGCCATTGTCTTATTATTCAATAACCACAGTTAATTAAAAGAAGAAAGTTTACAGCTACATAGACACCTATTACTGAAATAACAGGCTCTTATTTGATGTATTCTCAATTCTTTGGAATTTTGATTCTAACCAAGACTTTGTATTTGTTTTTTGTTTTAGACTTACCTCCGAAGTTTAAGTTTTTTTTCTTTCTTCTTTGTTATTTAACACTGATAAAATACAATTTAGGGGAAGTTATAAAACTTGAACGTCTATTGATTGAAAGTCGTCAAGCTATTATTATACTATGATGCATCTGTATATTTCTGCATCATTATATCTTCGTTTACACTTAAATTGACTCATTAATTCTAAATTGATCTAAAACCAAAAAGTTTAATAAAAAACTAAAAACACACACATTTTTGTTAAAGTGATACATAAGACAGAATGTGTTACAAAAGAAAAGAAGATAAATAAGAGTTTCCTGAATAATACTTTCACTCTCTTACTCTGAATGAGTTTACAAAACGCAAATATAAAGAGCCTGGGGAACAATCTCGAAGGCTTGATACAGCTGTAAAGATAAAGAGGCTCTAGCCAGCCTCTAGCCAGGACATAAAGATAACAATGGGGTGGAACGTTTCTGGATAAAATACAAAAACTGAGCTCGTACGACACTTCTCCTCTGTTTTGCAAGAAGACAAAACAGAGGAGATAAGTTGGTTTATCGATTTTCTTCCGGTGCTCCACATATATGTTATAACATTTAATTGTTTTTACCCGTACGTGTTCCAGATCAAATTTCTGACTATCCAAACAGGAAGAAAGTGTTTTATATTTCTTTTAAAACCATGAAGAAAAAACTAAATGAAATGTAACAGCTAATAAAAAAATCTTGCTATTGTCTTATTATTCAAGAAACACAGTTAATTTAAAAGAAGAAAGTTTACAGTTAAATAGATACCTAGTGCTGAAATAGCAGGCTCTTATTTGGTACTCTCAATTTTTTAGAATTTGAATCTTAACCGAGCATTGACTTTGTATTTGTTAATGATTTTTGTAAATAATTACATCCGGAATTTAAGTTTTTTTCTTTCTTCTTTGTTTTCCAACGAGATGCATTTTTTGAATAAATGCAACATTCTTAAGTTATGAAACTTGGACATTTTATCTTTGAGTTTTCCAGTTGTTTTATGAGCAGCAATAAAAAATATGATAATTGTATTGACATTAATATAGTGATTATTATTTCTACAATATAGTAGTACAAAATAACATCAAAATTTTCTTTGTTAGATATATTTTAGCATAAAGAGACATAATTTACGACAAGAATAAAAAGAGATACCAGCGTTTTTTGTTAAATATATAATAAGTTTAACTTTCTGGTGCTAAAATTGAAAACTTAGAACATTTATTTGTCAATGTCTATTTATGTTTCTAAAAATAATTGTGAACCGAAGAAAAGTTTGAAATGATTTGTAGTGAGACATAGTATATATTAATCAACACAAGTACATATCACAATATATCTGTTCTCAGATATTTAGCCAGTTTTATAGTTATTCCAATTTATATATTTATAAATGGTGCACCTTTTATATGATGAAACAATGTGGGATCCATCATGCTAATGAAAAATGTTAAGCGTGGCCATTTTATTTTTTAATTAACTAATAACAAAGCATTTTAGCAATAAAAAAATACTTTTTTATGTTTTAAGATATATAAAACTATATTGTATTAATCCATCCACCAGTTATCATTTAAAATTGAAATGAAATTTAAAGCAAATATGAAAAAGTAGCATGGGTCCATACAATCCGATTATGTTACTTAACCGCCTGTGTGTATGAATGGTCGGTGGTATCCGAATGTATTACCACTAATAAAGACGGTGTTAAAACATGTAAAATTGCATCCCCATACTATAGGTTTGACAACAATTTATCATTAGAAAAATTGCATCCTATAACCAAAAAAACCCAAATTAAAAAAAAAAGTAACCAAAACCTAATTTTCTCTCTTCCTTTCTTTTTCTATCTTTCTACATTTTTCTCTAAAAAATTAATTTAGTTCTTTTTTTGTTATTTCACTAATTCTCCCTCATCATTATTACTTTGTTAAGTGCAATTAGATCAATTGTGTTTTTAGCAAAACAAGAAAATCAGAACAACTGTGACTTATATTTTTTCTTTTCCACAAGTTCTAACTAAATAGTTTACATTACATGGATACACTATTTTTGACTCATTGACTATATTCAACATGTAATAGAAAGTTTTAAGCGATGTACAAAAGACCTCATGAAATTAAAGGTGGGACCCATTTGAAAAGCAGCTATATGATCCAAACCTGTATTGAATCCGCACGCAACCTTCATGCATGATGCTGATAGACGTTACTGTTAGGCTGTTACCGTATTGTAAACTAAGAGCAAGATTAAGGGGATTTTAAGGGGGTTCTTAAGAGAGGGTCCATCAAAACTTTTAAAATCACCTCATAAAACCCTTAATTAAGAGCTTATTTTGTTTGGGTTCATGTATTTCACGGGTCTCACTGACACGTGGCAGTTTGTAATTGATTCTTTTTTAATTTTTATTTTTAAATCAGACCAAAAAGAAAAAGAAGAACCTTAAATGGGGTTTAGGGTTAATCATGGTCTAAAACTTTGAATGTAAAAGTAGTATACCCAAAAAGCCTTGTTTATTTGGATACCCAAATCAACGAGATAGTACTTATCGGCTAGAGGTAAAGGAAAACCGGAATCATTGTCTTGCACCATTGTGAGGATTGATGTATCGTGGCATGACCCTAGTGCTCTATTCCAAATGCTCAACAATAGAGTTCATCATCAAATATTCCACAATGGGGTACACCAGTTTGGAATGGAGCACCAGGTTCATGCCACGATACAACAGTTTTCGCAATGGCGCATGACAATGATTTTGATTTTCCTTTATCTCCAGCCGATAAGTATTATCTCGTTGACTCTGGGTATCCAAATAAATAAGGCTTTTGGATCCCTATAGGTCATCATGAAATGAGGTTGTTAGGTATCATATGTCATAGTTCGAAAGTGCTCCTCGTCCGAGAAACAAACAAGAGATATGTAATCGTTAATGCATCTTTGCGATCTAATATTGATAGGTCGTCTGGAGTTTGAAAGAAGAAATGGTTGATTTTTTATGACTTCCGGAGATATGATATGCATGTTCAGAAAAGAGTGGTAACATCACCAATGAGATTACATAATTTTATTAGAATTTCAAAATTTTCTACTGAAAATTTTACTAATACAATGACACCTAGAGAGATTGTTAATGCTACCTCTGTGACTGAACAAAATGATATGGAAGGACAAGCATTAGAGAAATTATTGCAAATACATTATGGACAAGCAAAAATGCTTCATGTTAATGTTTTTCAATTTTATTGTACGTAGTAATTGTATTTCTAAAAATGTTTAAATTTTCTTGGTATTGTTAAAATAATAATAAATATTGTTTATTTATAAGTATTTAGATTTTATTTTAGATATTCAACTTAATAATTTTATTATTAGCATTCGATTAAATAAGTTATTTCGATAAACTAGTTTAACCAATTTAATCTGCATTTGTTCTGCATAATGAATTTGATCTGTATTTATACTGTTTGATCTGTATTTATACTGTTTGATCTGAATTTTTATTTGATTTGCGTTACTCATTCAAAGCCTAAACTGCATCCAATACTTTTATATTATATATTTTTTATTGTTTTGCACTTTGATATGCGAATGGAAAGTAAAACAATCTTATATTCAAGAAACACAACTAATTTAAAAGAAGAAAGTTTACAGCTAAATGGACACATACTGTTGAAATAGTAGAATGTTATTTGGTATACTCTCAATTCTTCGGAATTTGGATCCTAACTAAGCATTGACTTCGTATTTGTTTCTGGTTTTCGTATATAATCCCTTCGGAATTGTAAGTTTTTTTTTTCTCTTTTCTTCAACGGGATGCATTTCTTGAATAGATGCAATATTGATAGAATACTTCTGGACTACAACAATTTAGGTTAAGTTATGAAACTTGAACGTCTTATCTTTGAGTTTTCCAGTCGTTTTATGAGCAGCAACGAAAATTATGATAATCGTTTTAACCTTAATTTAGTGATTATTATTTCTACTACAAAATGATATCAAAGTTTTCTTTTTTAGATATATACTAGCATAGAGAGACATAACTTACGACAAGAATAAAAAATGATACCAACGTTTTTTTTTGTTAAATGTATAATAGGTTTAACTTTTTTTGGTGTTAAAATTGGAAACTTAGAACATCTTTTTGTCAATGTCTATTTCCGTTTCTAAAACTAATTGTCAACCGGATAAAAGTTTAAAATGATTTGTAGTGAGACATATATATTAATCAACACAAGTACATATCGCAGTATATTTCCTTTCAGATATTTAGCCACTTTTATATTTATGGCACTTTATATATTTATAAAATGGTGCACCAGTGGGATCCATCACGCCAATGAAAAATGTTAAGGTTTGGCCATTTTATTTTTAGTTAACTAATAACAATTTTTTTTAGCAAAATATAATATTATTGTTTTTAAGATATATAATATTATATTGTATTAATCCATCCAGCAGTTATCATTTAAAATTTAAATGAATTTTGAAGCAAATATGAAAAAGTAGCATGGGCCAATGCAATCCGATTATGTTACTTATGTGTATGCATGCGCGGTGGTACCCGTATGTATTACCACTAATAAAGACGATGTTAAGAACATGTAAAATTTCATCCCCATACTATAGGTTTGATAAAAGTTTACCATTATAAAAATTGCATCCTATAAACAAAAAAAACCAAATTAAAAAAAGTAACAAGAACCCAATTCTCTCTCTTCCTTTTTTCTAAAAATCTAATTTAGTTTGTTTTTGTTATTCACTAATTTTCCCTTATCAGTATCACTTTGTTAAGTGCAATCATATCAATTGTGTTTTTGGCAAAAAAAATAAAATCAGAACAACTGTAACTTATATTTTTGCTTTTCTAGAATTTCTAACTAAATAGTTTACATTACATGAAAACATGATTTGTGACTCATTTTTGAGTAAATAATATTGACTATATTCAACCTGTAATAGAATGAAAGATTTAAGCGATGTACACAAAAACCCCATGAAATTAAAGGCGAGACCCATTTGAAAAGCAACTATATGATCCAAACGTGTATTGAATACGCGCACAACCTTCATGCATGATGCTGATAGACGTTACTATTAGGCTGCTACGCTATTGTAAACTAAAACTTTTTCGACTAATAATGAAATGGACAAAATGATTCAAAATAAAAAAAATACTTTTACAAACTAAAATGGCATTGAAATATTTTTTTTGGCATTTATATATATATATATATATCTTTTAGTTGTTATTACGTTTACATAACTATAAAAATGTAAATATTATTATGTAACTGAGTAAAATATATATATGTGATATTAGGGGAGCATTAATTATGTTTAGTACCATTTGCCAACAAAAAGCTCTAGCTAAAATCAAATAAATAAATTTGGCTTAAATAGAATAAATAGTCATTTTTAATAAAATAAATCTGGTCATCCGTTAGAAGAAAACGACGAAAAACCTCTTACTCGCTGCCTCACTCTCTTCTTTCTCTCTCTCTCTTGTTCTCTTCTCTCTGTAGAAAATAACAAACCATCAGATACTCCCAGCTAGTCGTCCTCCCAAGATCTTTGGTAGAAAATGAAGAGTGGCGAAAAGTATGAAGAGGTAGCATATCTCTAAATCTCTACTTGTTTCATTCCCCCTCAGTTTCTCTCTCTCTCTCTCTCTATCTTCATCTTTTTGTTTTCATTTCATTAAAGATGGAGTTCGTGATGAAGGAGGATGATGAAACGCCTTCTCATGAAGAAGATCCAGAGGTAGCACCTTCCTCTCTCTCTTTTTTTTAAAAAAAAAAATTATGGGCTTTCTCTCTCTAGTTTTTGCTTATCTTCTTCTTTCGTACATAGTTGGAGCTGATGAAAAAAAGCGAGCATGACGTAAAACAAACGGATGGAGAAGATGACGAGGTGAGCCTTCAATCTATCGTTTTTGTTTCGTTCTCCCTCAGTCTCTCTCTCTCTAGCTTCATATTTTTTTTTTGTTTCCGTTAAGATGGAGCTTGTGAAGAAGGCCGAAAATGCTTATGATGGAGAAGGTCCAGAGGTAGCATCTTCCTGATCTCGATTTTGTCTCATTCTTCTCTCTCTCTCTCTAAAGTTCTTGCTTCATCTTCTTTATTCCTATACAGACTGAGTTGATGAAAAAAAAGCGAGCATGACGTAAAACAAACTGATGGGCAAGATGACGAGGTGAGCCTTCCACTTTTTTTTTTTGTAATGAGTTTCTTTTTTTTTTTTTGTAAAGGCGAGGCCTTGAAACATGTTAGGTTTTAAGGTTCATTTAGCAGACTGAGTGGTGAAACATTGTAGACTGATTGATGGAAACCATAGGAATCATATATATGGGATGAGTATGGACTGTGGATCTTTACCTTTTCACATTATTCCAAGAACGTACTAACATGCTTTCCTCCTAACAAAGTTTCAAGCTGAATAGCTAGTTTCGTTACTTATGAAAGATTGTGACTGTTTAACACTGTTTAAATTTTCTCATTTCAGGAGCTCGTTCCATTGGGAAAGCTGGTCAATGATCTTGAATCTAGAGTGGAAGCAGCGAAATCAGCACTTGAACTGATAAAACGTATTGACAAAGTGGCAAAGGAGGAGCCCATAGCAGCTACAATCCTCCCTATGATCAAGGTTTCCAATTTTCTCAGTTCACTGGTTTCTTAGAGTTTTTTACGCTATGTTAAACAGTCTATAATCTTAACATTGCTTGTAAACTTCTTTTTTTTTTTTTTTTTGTTTGACAGGCTTCTTTTGGGGATGAAACTACCAGTTCTGTGTCATATCTTAAGGTATGCGCATTGGTTCCCCCTTTTTCGTTCTATATCAATATTAGCACATATGGTTAATGATTCTTTCAAATGTTTTATTTTCTTGGATGACTTGATTTTTGGCTAAACAAAGAACAAAGAAAGATCACTCCGGTAATTTTACTTCTTAAATAGTTATACTTCTTGACATGACTCAGACTGTGTTTAGTGATTACTTTTCTCTTTCTGGTGCCAGAGATGAATACACACTATTAATTGCTGCACTGAGAAGGTGAATCTCACTTTCTATACTCTATGCTTTTTAATATTGTGTTGTGGCAACATGACTTAATTGATTGACTTGTTAACAGGGAGTTGAAGAATATGGATGTTACGGTGTCTGTTGCAACACAAAAAGAAGAAACATACATATCAGAACAGGTCAGTAAGATCTTAAACCTCAGTTTTGACAATAATTATAAACTAAGATAGAACCCGCGTTACAACGCGGGTATGTTTTTTTTCCTTTTGTTTAATTTCCAAAACAACAAAAATATTGCAAAACATTAACAAAATAAATTAGAGTTTTGGTAATTTTGAATTTGTGTGTTTATAACGTGGGTTTAGGTTCAACTTTTTATTGTTGACAATAATCTATTATGTTAATAACATGCGCTTAATAAATCGCTTATTTTGAGAATTCTTATATTGTTTTCTGTAAAATTATATATTTAATTAATTGGATTTTTTTAATAAGTTTTTGTTGGAACATCATATGCATGTGTTTTGTTGAGAAGAATATTTTTAAGACTGTTATTATATTTCCAATAATATTTTCAAAACTGCTTATTTTAGATTTATTATGCCGATATGGTCTTAAACTAAGTTGTTATCGATTATTCTTTAAATATACTATCTATATTCATTTTCAAAATGTATTCATTTTATAAATAATTTGGTTTGAAATAAAGGTATTTTAAATATCGACATAGTTTAAGTATTAAATATGGCACTTTAATTATATATTGATATTGTATCCTTTAAGAAAAAAACATTTTCTTCGTGGTAGTGTGATTGTTTTATATTTAACATGTTAGCTGCGTAACTTTAATAAGAGCCAGCAGTACAACATGTCCCTTTGTTATTGCTTTGATAGTGTTTTTGATATGTTTGTTTATCCTAATTAGACGATACATTCAACAAAACACAGACGAAGATATTATTATAGAATTATTTTCTTTGTGTCTGAGAGATAATTTGACATTTTTAGGTTAAAAAGTGAGAAATAAAGTTGTTTTTTCCGATTAAGTGAAAAGACTGATTTAAAATCTAAAAATATGCAAGCAGTTGTTACCAAAAATAAAATCTTAACATAGCGAGGATTAAATTAGAGTTCAATTAGTTAGATTATTTAAATTTTTATTATTATTATTGTTATAATATATAATATATGTAAACTTTAGTAAGACCATTTCAAATTTAAATAACATTTCATCAGTATCTAAAAATAAGATTCTATTTTTTTCCGCAACCCAATCTATTAGACTAAGTTATGGTCAGACAAATCGTTCCTCCATTGAGCATTTATGTTTGACGATGTATGATCTATATGGGAGAATAAAAAGCCTCAATTTCTAGCTTTCTTTGCTATTTGGTCCGCTCGACCATTCTCGTTTCGAAGAATATGTACCAGTTCCACACTCTCAAAACTATCTTGAAGACTTCTGATTGTATCAATCTCCGAAACAAAAGCCGGCCAATCCAACGCATTTATAGACATATCCACTAGGTTCAAGCAATCAGTCTCGAAGCAGATCGAGGCAATCTTCATGTCTCTCATACATGAGGCCGCCCACATTAATCCTTCCATCTCATCGTGGAGGGCTGAGAGACTTATGTTGTACGAACGTAGTTTGAAAGATTCATTACCCATGTGATCCTTAAGTCTCCACCCTAGTCCACTAACACTACCATTACCAATCCATAAATCATCGATTTGGTATGTTGGGTTTTGGGGTGTTGAAGGGGGATATTATCTTAGTAACTGAAGTATGGAGGTCGATAGGGTCCTCATCCTCATCCCCTTTCTCCTCTTTTTGATTAGCCTTTTCAAACTTTCTGCATCAAGAGAGGCTAGTTGGAGAGTGTCGATTGTTGAGATAACTTTCTCATTAAAGAGTTTTTTTTCATTCCTCGCCTTCCAGATGTACCAATAGATCCATGGAAAGGTGTCGAATTGTGGCCCCAAAGAAACCACCTTTCTTCTTTTCCAAAAACGAAAGTTCATGTTTTGGTATATAGAAGTACTCAGGACGTAATCAAGAACAGACAAATAGTCCGATAAAGCCCCAACCTGCAAGACTGGGGGGGGGGGCATTTAAAAATAAGATGGTTAATCAACTCCAATGGGTCACCACATCTAGGAAAACTCCTATCCATACTCATGTGTCTATAGGTGAGCCTCTCGGCCGCTGCCACTCAACCAGAGAGGGTCAGCCAAATGTTTCATAAAATGTTTCATTTTGCTCCAAAACATGGTCTTGTTTGAGTCTTCCCTTAGTTGATCTCAATAGGTTGTATCCAATTTTATTGAATTTACTCCTGATTTGTGTGATTCAAAACAAATCCATCCAAAGTTAGCGAACAAGAAGGTTTCAATCCCAATATCAAGGGTATATCTTCAGAGTGGAAGAATTCTTGTAAATGATTTATATCTCACTACTTGATATCATTCCTTTATAAGGAATGAACAAGGAGTTGGGGCATTCTATAAACAATATGCTCTGTAGGTCTAGGTGGTCGAGCCACAAACTCTGGGACCCAAGGTTCACTCCAAACCCTCATATCTCGATAGGAACCTATGGTTTTCCGTAAGCCGGACTTGAGTAGGATTTTCGCTGCCATTATACTACGACATCCAAATGATGACGAGTACATTTGTCGATCTTCTTAAGGGGAGCTATGATTATAATATCTTCCTTTCAGAACATGTGCCAGAAGAGACGACAAAAATTGGATTAATCTCCACAATTGTTTAGCAAGAAGTGCAACATTGAATTCATGTAGATCTCAAAATCCTAGTCCCCCCATAACCTTTGGGGTACATATATTATCTCATGAAATCCAATGCAAATCTCTGCTATTTTGTTTCGAAATCCACCAAAAAAATCAAAATTGTGCTTCTTAGTTTGTCAATTATTCCTTGTGCAAGCATAAAACACGACATCACAAATGTCGAAACTGCTTGAGCCACTGACTTTTCTTGCACTTCTTTCCTTTCTTTAGATAAAAGTCGGGATGACCAAGAGTTGGCACGCCCACTGACTCTATCATGTACGAAGGAGAAAATTTTCATCTTCAATCCACAATTTTTTTCAGGCAATCCTAAGTACATTCCCATGCCTCCTTCAGTAAATATACCAAGGGTATTTTTAATATCTCATTTTAGGGTGTGGTTGACTCGGTTTCCAAAAGCGATAGAGGATTTTGCTGCAGTTAATCTTTGTCCTGATGCTTTTCCGTAGGTATATAATATGGTCATAATCTCCGTGTATTGGCTCACTTCCGGTTTGCAGAAGAAAAAACTATCATATGCGAATAGAAGATGTGAAATCCTTGGGATTGCCCTGGCTATACGGAGTCCCACAATCATCCTTTAAGCTTCTGCTCCATTCAGGGAGGATATTAGTGCCTCCATACACAAGATAAAAATAAATGGCGATAGAGGGTCTCCTTGCCGTAGACCTCTCTTTGGTAGAATTTTCCCTCTCAGTTCACCATAAACTAAAACCTGATAAGAGACCGAAGTAACACAGCACATAATGAGGTCAACTAGTCTCTCGTCAAAACCCATCTTCAACATCAAAGCTGGAATGAAACTCTATTCCACTCCATCCTAGGCTTTGCTCATGTCTGTTTTATGGCCATAAATTATGTACTGCATCTCTTGTTCGTCCATAAGGCGTGGAAATTTTCTTGCACTAGCAAAGTGTTATCAGTAATCAAACGTCTTGCCACAAAGGCAAATTGCGTCTGCGAGATTAGCTTCGGGATGACTCGTTAGCCTCTTGCATAAAAGTTTAGAGATAATCCTGTAGTTCACATTATAGAGACTAATAGGTTAGAATTCAGACATCTCCCTAGGCTTATTCTTCTTCGGGATTAGACATATATTTTTCTAGTTCAATCGTGGGTCAAAAGTTCCAGTGGCAAAGAAATCTTTCACAACTCTAATAATGTCTTGACGCTTTTCACGCCAGAATTTCTGATATAAATTACTCGTCATGCCATCCGATTTGGGTGCCTTTTCTGGGTTGATATCGAATAGCTCTCTCCTAATCTCCAATTCTGATGGTTCCGCTAAAAGTAGCATGTTGGCAACGTGTGACACTTTTCCAAAGATAAAACGGAGGGAGGCCTCTAGATCTGACGGTGAAGAGGTGGAGAAGAGTTCTTAGAAGTACTGAACATCAACGTTCTCCACTTCATTTGCCCTCTCCACCAACTTCCCATGTTTGTTTTTAATACTGATAGTTTGTATTCGGGCTCTTCGTTGTTTTGTAATGGCTTGGTGAAATTTTGTGTGTTTTGTACCAATCTCTATGCTACCGATCTCTGCTTTTTTGTTCCCAAAAAGTATTTTCTTCTCGAAATGTTGCTATCAGTTGTCTTCTAAAATCGTCCAATTCTTCTAAAGTCGCATTGTCGTCGTCTTGGGCAAGATCTATCTTAATTTTTAATTCTTCAATCAATACGGAAGAGCTTTTCGGGTTATTATTTCCAAGTACTAATCTTGCTCCGACATAAGGTAACTTTTTGATGAAAATTCTTGATTGAAATTTCATCAAATTTTCCTCGTCCCAAGATCACCGCTTCTTTGTAGCCTGGTTTTCCTATTCACCTTTTGTCGAATCTAAAGCTATTCCTTGTCTTTCGTACGATGGATTGTATCCTTGTTAGGACCGGTCTATGCGACCCCCATATTTATAGGTATTCCACAATAGAATGGGAAAAGAAAGTGTGCCATTCTTCAGTTAGAATTGCCCTGTCTAGTTTACATTTAACTTTTCTGGATCGTCTCTTTCCCACCCACGAGAATGAATTTCCTTTATATGGGAAATCTAGCATTCCACAATTTTCTAACATGGTTCGGAAAATGAGGAATGAACTCTCTAAATGATGCCTTCCTCCCCTCTTCTCATGGTTTCCAATGATTTCATTTAAATCTCAAGTCATAAACCACGGTCCATTTCGGTTGGTACTCATACGTGACAATCATTCCCACTAGGTCCCGATGTCTAACAACATGGTCACCATACACAAAGGCCATTTAGGTCACGTGTCCTTCAAGTCTAGTTTCAATATCAATCATATGTTTGTCCGCATATAAAATAGAAACCGAAGGATCATCCATATAAAAAGTGCTTGACCTCTAGTTCAACCAACTGTGTTCATGTAAGAACATGATCATATCTAAAAAGAACTTGCACATCTTGCAAGAAAATCTGATTGTTCTTAGTCTCCGATAGAAATAAAAACTTAGGTAGAAAACAATGATATAATTCATTAAGATGCTCCTTCGTCAAGTTGGCTTTCGCCTCTTGACAATTTCACGCAATCACATTCATTTCGGGATCTTTGGTGGCTTCAAAATTCCCACCTGTAGGGCTTTTGAAGTGTTGCCTTTGATTTTTTTTCTTTCCGGTACGCTGTTCGGTATTTGTCATCAATTTGTCAGGATTCTAATTTAATAGATTAGATTTGCTTATTTTGAAAGTTAATTATTGTATAATGTTTCAGGAAGGGAATAAACTTCCTGATGATTTAAAGAATCAGAAGGAAGACATGCTTGAGGAAATAGAATCTAAGGAGAAGATCATCAAGGAGACTAAAGAGGTTACACATATTTTACAAATAGATGATACTTAAAAGAGTTGTTTATTTAGAAAATGGTTTGCATATTTATTGTTTCAGGAATTGAGTAAAGCTGTTAAGGCTTTAGAGAACCAAAAGAAAGAGAATCTTCATTTAAGTTGTAAACTAGCTGCCCAAGACTTGAAGGAAAAGGTTAGTAAGAATTTAAACCACTATTTAAACAATAGTTGAAAAATTGCTTAATTTGAAGGTCAATTATTGTATAATGTTTCAGGAACTGTATAAACTTTTTGATGATTTAAAGAAGCAGAAAGAAGTTATGTTTGATCAACTAGTATCTAAGGAAAAGATCATCAAGGAAAATGAAGAGGTTACATAAATTATAATAATTTATTAGATGATATTTTAAAAGATTGTTTATTTAGGTTTGTCATATTTATTGTTTCAGGAATTGAAACAAGTTGCTAATCATGAGAGAGTTATGCTTTCTACATTAAGTGACAAGGAAAAAGCCATCAAAACACTTAATGAGGTTAGTATGATGTCTACTTAGTCAATATTTTTATAGTTTTTGCTTCCAAATGATTACTAATTGTATATTTTTCAGGAATGGAGTAAACTTGATGTGGCTTTAAAGAAGCACGAGATGGAGAAAGCTAAGTTACTTGAACAACTAGTATCTAAGGAAAAGATCATCAAGGAAAATAAAGAGGTTACACAAATTTTAATAATTTATTTAGATGATATTTTAAAAAATTATTTATTTATAAATATTTTGTCATATTTATTGTTTCAGGAATTCATTAAAGCTGCTAATCAGGAGAGAGTTATGGTTTCTACACTACATGACAAGGAAACAATCATCCAAAAACTTAATGTGGTTAGTAAAATGTATATGTAGCCAATATTTATATAGTTTTTACTTCCAAGTGGTTATTCAATATTCATTGTATATTTTTCAGGATTTGTCTAACCTTCGTGAGAATTTAAAGGAGCACCAGATGGAGAATGCAAACTTACTTGGACAACTAGCTGCCAAAGATGAGATCCTCAAGAAACATGAAGAGGTTAGTAAGATTTAAGTTTCTAGTTAGACAACTGTTAAATTTGATAATTTGTATTTATTGTCGATTAGACTGGGTAGCAGTAAACTATGAGTAGGATTACACATTGATGACATGTGCAAGCTTTATGGTGAATTTGAAACAATAAGACGTGATTAATTAGAACTTGCCCGTTTACTCAAAATTTGTGAATCTACCTCCACTTTTTCAACACATCTAATCTGACCCTTGCTTTTTTCAAAGGCTTGTCAAATATATATTTTGTTGCATCAACGTTGATAGCATGAGCCTTGCAACTCTCTTTTCTTCGTTATCTATAAATTTTATCCCCCTCTTGAAAAAGCTCGAAAGCTGTTTTTTTTTGGCAAAATTAGCTCTAGCAGACCTTAGTTATTGTCTTGTGGTTTTTCTAAGCATTCTAAAAGTTCACAAAAAGTGTGTAACTTTTATATCTCAATGCTTTTTATTTGCAGACTTTACCCAAGATAATACAAAACTCACCACTACAAATGGTGTATAACTCCATTCCTGAATGCATGCGAACTTCCTTAGCTCCTAAAGGTTCTATAACTGGGGATGAACTAGGCACTTTCATGGGAAGTCTCGTTACGACGACCGCATATAATGTGACTTTCTCAAGCAGTGACGTGAAGGAATTTCTGATATGGAATGCGTTTGCAAATTTAATGGGTTCTATGTTCGGTCAGATATGCAACAACATAGTCACCCATATATCTCATATGGAGGTAAGTCTATTATATATATTCATACTTAACCAATTAGTTGATTCTTATTGTTTCCACTTTGTGTTGTAGATGGGAAAAGATTGGTTCAAGGAAGCATTTAAGATCACTGGGAAATCAGTATTTTGGATCTTTTTGGGAGGACTGATTCCTATGCTTGCTGGAGGGTTTATAAAGGCCTACATGATTAGGTTGGGTGTTACTACAGCTGCGGCATTTGCCATGCAGTGCGGAGCAGCAACATTGTGGAAAACATCATATAATATCTCCATGTGGCAGCCAATAATAATTGTCTTACTTGGCATATTTGGAATTGGCATAGCTGCTGGAATTCCACATTATTTCAAGGTCAGTATTGAATTGACTTTACATATTTTATTATTTGCTTATTTGTTCTAATACAAACTTATGTCTCTCCCTTAGGTTGCATCTAAAACAAAATAGAAGAATTACTGTGCTTGCTGGAATTCCACATATTGTCAAGGTCACTGATTGATTTGGTTTTATATATCTCATTATTTGCTTTAAATTATTTGTGTTGATACGAACTTGTCTCTCTTCCTTAGGTTGCATCTGAAAAGAAAAAGAAGATTTTGTGGGTTTCAAGGCTCTAATTCATGTTTTAGAGCATGGTTTGAGAATAGTTATCTGGATTTTGGTTGAGCTACTTATTTTGATTAGTTTACTATTTCTTTTTTGAATTTCCTTTTTGGATCATGGAAACTAAGTTCTCTGTTAGTTTAAAACTAAATCTCAAAGCTTGTGGCGAGAGACTGATTTATCACCACCAAGGTTCAATTTTCTAGTATTTGTCAAACAAGTTTGCTAAATACCAGTGTCTGGATAATTTAAGTTTCTTTATTACAAACAAAGAGACTTGAACAGTCTAGAATAAACGTATTATCAGGCTGGACTGGAACCGGTAGATAGATTGTCGGCATAAACTGTTACTCATTGTTAAAATTTGGGTAGGTATATTAATCAGGCATGTTCATACCAAAACCTCAAGCAGATACTTCAACTTCGGTATGTCCGGCCAAACATATTGAGTCAATATTCTAAAGCCCAACCCATGGCTATAGAGCCTTTTCGAGCTTTTTTATTTATATAGCGAATAACTGGGTTTGCAAAAATAATTTGGATACAGAATAACTTAAAAACAAATCAAATAGAGTATAAAAACAAATCATGGGACAAAAAGAAGAATACCAACTCATTCATAGAATTTTGAAATAATATGAAAATGTGTGTAACGCCTCGACCGTCCACGGCTAATGGACCTCTCACGCTCGCTCTTTCGGCCTGTGGGCCAATCCCGTCTTACGCTCGTGCGTTAATTTTTCTAAAGTTTGAAATCATTCTTTACTGACCATGTAATCACCACCTGACCTTTCCCCGTGTTTTGGCCTCACTTACATGGTATCGCGAATCACTTCCCGATAGGTCACCCATCCTTTCACTACTCCAGCATAAGCACGCTTAAAACCATGGAGTTCTAAACGGATGTGTGATAGAAAAGGTAAGTCAACTTTGGTGACATAGGTAGCCAAATCAATTCTCTTAAGCCTTTTCATATATCACAACTCGGGATGTTACAATTTACCCCCTCTCAAAGAACGAAACGTCCTCGTTGCGCCCCACGACAGATCTCAAGACGCCTCTCGGGTCAGAACCGAGATGGCTAACCAGCTCTGATACCACTTGTAACGCCCCGACCACCCACGACTAATGGGCCTCCCACGCTCGCTCTCTCGACCCGTGGGCCCCATTCCGTCTGACGGTCGTGCGTTAATTTTTCCAAGGCTCGAAATCATTGTTTACTGACCCTGCAATCACTACCCGACCTTTCCTCGTGTTTTGGCCTCACTCACACAATATCGCGAATCACTTCCCGATAGGTCACCCATCCTTTCACTACTCCAGCATAAGCACGCTTAACCATGGAGTTCTAAACGGATATGTGATGGAAAAGGTAAGTCAACTTTGGTGACATAGGTAGCCAAATCCATTCTCTTAAGCGTTTTCATATATCACAACTCAGGATGTTACAATTTACCCCCTCTCAAAGAACGCAACGTCCTTGTTGCGCCCCACGATAGGTCTCAAGACGCCTCTCGGGTCAGAACCGAGATGGCTAACCAGCTCTGATACCACTTGTAACACCCCGACCGCCCACGGCTAATGGGCCTCCCACACCCGCTCTCTTGGCCCGTGGGCTCTATCCCGTCTGACGGTCGTGCGTTAATTTTTCCAAGGCTCGAAATTATTGTTTACTGACCCTGCAATCACCACCCAACCTTTCCCCGTGTTTTGGCCTCACTCACACGGTATCGCGAATCACTTCCCGATAGGTCACCCATCCTTTCACTACTCCAGCATAAACACGCTTAACTATGGAGTTCTAAACGGATGTGTGGCGGAAAAGGTAAGTCAACTTTGATGACATAGGTAGTCAAATCAATTCTCTTAACCCTTTTCATATATCACAACTCGGGATGTTACAATGTGTATGGACAGTTGATAAACTTTCAAAAATCTTTTATTTAATTTGGTCATAAGATTGAAGAACATATACGAAAAAAATCTGAGATATTTTGGAGATTCAAAATATTGGTGGGACGAGATCATATTTGGAAATACCAGAGACTTTCCAAGACACAAATTTTTGGTTTCATTCAAGATCGATTGAACAATCGAGTTAATGGATGAACTTTCAAGTTTTTCTCAAAGGGGAAAAGGAAGTGATTATAAAATCATTTGTCATTGCTCTTTCAAATCACGTTATGTCTTGTTTTCGATTACCAAAGGTCGTCACAAAGAAATTGACTAGTGCGGTCACACATTTGTGGTGGAGTTCTGGAGGTAATACAAAAGAAATGCACTGAAAATCATGAGACATATTATGTTAACCCAAGGACGAAGGAGGGCTATGGTTTAAGGATCTCAATGATTTTAATACAGCCATGTTAGGTAAACACAATTCTGTGGCTAAACGAGAAGCCATACATTATTTTCTCGAGTTTTCAAATGACAACATTTTAGGAATGTATCAACCCTGGAACCTATTAGATCATACTCACCGTCCTATGGATGACATAATATTGTATCAGCTAGATCTCTGTTTAGCAAATGACTAATTAAAAGGGTGAGATCTTGATCATCCATCTTAGTAGGAATGACCCTTTGCTCCCAACCACTCACCCGAGACCAACAAACAACAATAAACACAATCTTTATCCAGATCTTGTAGTGAACTATCTCATCAATGCAATATCACGAACATGGAATTCCTAGGCAATTCAGTCCATAGTGGACCCACATGATGCAAAAATTATAGAAAGATTCCATTGAGTCAGATTCATATGGTTGATAAGGATGGATGACACTTTACTAGTATTGGGATGTGTACACACTACTAGTGCATGGACCCACCATTGTTAATTTGAAAGCTTATTCTTGGAAAATACGATGCCCACCAAAAATAAAACATCTCTTATGGCAAATAGTCTCATGGTGTATTGGGGTTAAGAAGAATTTACGAGTGAGAGAGATCCTAGGTGACACACAATGTGCACTATGTGAAGCAAACGAGGAATCAATCAACCATGTGTTTTTTAAATGTCCACTGGTAGTCCAAGTTTGGGCTCTCTCATAGATTCGATCGAATCCAGACGTTTTCCCCACAATCATTATTTTCAAACATGGATCATTTGTATTGGAGGATTTCACAGCACATAGAAAATCATCAATTCACATGGATTTTATGGTATATTTGGAAATGACATAATAATAACGTTTTCAACAATATAGATATTGATCCTAGAGACACTCTCAAATTGGTAGAAACTAAATCATTACTATGGGCTGAGGCAAATAGCCACCCAATCTACAAATTTGGAGGTGACAAGCTTACCATATATACCAAAAAAATGGTGTTTTACAGATGGATCATAGAATGAACGAAATATATTGGTGAACATAGTTTCAGAACCACATGAATGACCTATCTTTGCAAATTATTTGGAAGATATCATGATACTAAAGTTTTAATCATTTAAAGTTCATTAAACCGTCTTTCTTTCACATGGATGCGGAGTTACCAGTTTAGTTTGCAGAGTATTAGTTTAGTTTGTTTATGTTGTTAACAAAAAAATATTTAAATAAATCTAAAATGAATATAGACCTAAGAAGACCATGCTAAGTTATCTCATGCGATACTTCAACTACTCTGTGTCTAAAACACCACAAAAGTTATAAATTTAAAATAGAAGTAATATATTATCAATTTTTTACTAATGAAAAATATATAAAGAACCATTTAAATATTTTAAATATAAATAAACTTTATACAATGTTATTTTGAGTTTTTAGGATAAATCGCAAAATTTTTAAGTCCAAATGTTTAGCTAGAAAGATTCGATTATTTCAAAACTATATTTTAGATCCAAATATATTGTTTTCAAGATCAAGTTTGAACTTTATCCCTAATTAACATCTTTATTCACTTTCACAGATAGCATATCAATTATTTCGCAAATGCTAATTTATTATTCGACTTTGGACAAAAACGATATTCATATATTTTATGATTGAGCATAAAAACAAATTTTAGAAAATTATTTTTAAATTTTATATCTAAGGAAATATATTTTGGTGGAAAATATAGAACCATATTTGTTACTGATTGATAGTGGAAAAATCGTTTTCTCTTGGTAGAAAAATCACTACAAGAAAATGTGCATGTAACCAAAAAGAGTTAATAGGAAAATATGTCTTTGTAATGGTACTAGTAGATAACGAGTACATTATGACGAAAAAAGAATTTGTCGTAAAATCGTAATAAATGTACGAGGAACATGCTTTGTCATAAAGAATGTAATTTTACTAGGGATTTATGTGAAAAAATAGGATTCGTCGTAAGATCGTTGTACATTTTACAACTATATTACAACAAATTGTATTACATTTTTTAACAACAAATTTACGAATGTGCCTACATTTTCGGTTGAAACTTGTCTTTAAGTGTGCTAAATTTCTTTGTAAAAAAGTTGTAATACAGATGTTAAATTCTTGTAAATGGTTTCCTTTTAAATCAGTTGTAAAATTTTCACCTACTAATCTCAAAATTTCCCTATATATATATATATATAGTTATATCTTTTCAAAATGAAAACACAAAAAATAAACACAAAACGTAAAAAAATGCTCGGGGACAAAAATATTCACGAGATACTTAGTTAGAGGTATAAGCACAACGACTCAGACGGAAGAGTTAAGAATGCATTTCTCAACAGATTAGACATTCATGCACCAGGCTTGTTACACACCGCTTACGCAAGAAAATTGTAAGATGTTCTATCATTGTCGGAATTTACTCGTAACGAAACTATGAGTTAGCATTTTGTTAATAGAGATTTTTATCACATTACTATATTTGGTTTCAACATGGAGAGGGTCATAGTGGGAATGAAGCTAGTAGTAGTAGTAACAATAATTTTCAAGATGATGTCGGTAATACTGAAGAACTGAGTCATTTGCATAATGAAAATAGCTACCATCAGGAGGATCATATGGTAGATGGTCATGATAAGGTTCATGACATGGTTAAAGATGCATTTTTAGAATTACTCCAACATTAGAGGCTGAAGTTGAAAATGTTAATGAAGAACTTATTTTAGATGCAATTTTTTTATGAAATGTTAGGTTCTGCGAATCAACTAATCTACAATGGTTGTAGAGAATCTCTCTATAAATTGTCTCTACCACCTAGGATGATGATTATTAAAAATGATTATAATTTAAATGAGGATAGCATGGATGCATTTGTAGAGTTGTTTAAAGAGTATTTTCCAAAAGTTAAAATGTTAGCTGATTCTTATTATGAGATTCAAAAATTGGTTTATAGTCTTGGGTTGCTTTCAGAGATTATAGATGTTTGCATTGACAATTGCATGATATAATGAAGTGACCATGAAAAGCTACTAGAATGTCGCTTCTGCAAAAAAACCATGATTCAGACCACAAGGACGTATGCGAAATAGGGTATTGTACCAAAGGATGTGATACCAACCAATTACAAACAAGTTGAAAAGATTATATCAATTTGAGAGAACTGTTGCATCGATGAGATGGCATGTTGAACATGTCGTGATAGAAGGAGATGTCATTCACCCATCAGATGCTAGAGCGTGGGAAAATTTCAAGAAAGTATTTGAAATGTTTATCTTTCTTTGTGCACAAATGGATTTATTCCATTTGGAATGTCTGAGAGACAATATTCATTGTGGCCAGTCATCCTTACACCATACAACTTGCCACTAGAAATGTGCATGCAACAGGAATTTCTATTCATGAGCATATTAGTCTCTGGTCCCAAGCATCCAAAACGGTCGCTGGATGTTTTTCTTCAACCATTGATATAAGAGTTGAAGGACTTTTGGTCAGTAGAGGTGAACACGTATGAATGTTCAATGAAAACAAATTTCCACATCCTGAGCAATGCTTCTGTGGAACATAAGTGACTTTCCTTCTTACGGGATGTTGTCTAGATGGACTACACATGAGAGATTATCTTGTACATCTTGTTTTGGAATGACAAATGTGTTTCAACTGAAGAATGGTAGGAAGACATGTTGGTATGACTGTCATCGTCGATTTTTCTCTCTTATCCATTCATATCGAAGAAACAAGACATTGTTTAGGTACAAAAGCGTTGTCCAAAACATTCTTCCTCCATATTTAAGCGGAGTACAATTTAAAGAGAAAAATGATTACTACGATGTAGTCGGAGTAATTGACATGTTCCTGGAAATATATTTGATTATTAAGGGGTCACCATAATTGACACAAGAAGAGTATATTTTGGGAGTTTTCATATTGGAAAGGCTTCTTTTGCGCCACAACCTCGATGTGATGCATATAGAGGAGAATTTTTTGACAACATCATAAATGCAATATTGAATGTCTAAGAGAAGACAAAAGACAACAAAAAATTAAGGTTGGAATTACCGAATATTTACTCAAGAAGTGAGTTACATATCAAGAGCAATGGAATGGTTCTAGTTCCCATATTTAGATTGTCAACAAAAGCAAAGTCAACTTTGTTCAACTAAGTGGCATCGGAAGTGAAGTTTTTAGATGGTTACGTTTCAAACCTCTCAAGATGAGTTGAACAAGGTCAAAATCTCTCTAGGATGAAGAGTCGTGATTGTCATGTGATCATGCAATGACAACTTCCATTTGCATTAGCTGAGCTCATTTCAAAAAATGTACATTATACACTTGCAGATAACTATTATTTATTAACTAATTTTGTTACTTACTTTAATAATTAATTAATAACTTACAACTACTAATAATTACTGTGTTTTTAATATACAAGCATCAGAGCATTTTCCCGGGATCTGAACACACATACGTTAAATGAAGATCTCATCTAACAACTTCACGAGAGTGTTCCAATCTTATTTCACAGCTTGGAGAAGATATTTCATCCAGCCTTCTTTGATGTCATGGAACATCTCACGGTCCACCTTTCTCACGAGGCATTACTTAGTGGTCTTTGAGCAATCCATGAAACATTTGAGAGGAAAAGCTAAAAATCTTGCAAAGGTGGAAGGTTTCATAGTTGATGGAAGTTTGACGAAAGAAACATCTAACTTTACATCGTACTACTTTGCACCAAAGTACGTATCCGAAAGGAGCTCAAAGAAGATATGATGATGGTGCCAGACATTTTTTGTGAAATGGGACAATTGGCTGGGAAATGGAAAGAAGATTGGTGGTCGAGTGAAGAAGACGCCCATAATGCCCAAACTTATATTCAAGGATTTATATACATAAATATCGAAATCAATTGCAAAGTGTTACTTATAAATTGTGACTTTACAACTTATATATCACCCAACATAAAGAAGCAATACCAGGAATATCCGTAAGTGATCTGAAGAAACGAAAAGATCAACACTTTGTTAAGTGGATGAGAACTCAGATATTATTCAAGTATACTCCCTCAACATCTCGATCTTTAATATAATATGAATTTTAACGTACATAATATGTTTATTTTGTAGTTTTCACTCCATATTACACTCCATGGTTTCACGAATTGGTGCAAGGTCCAGTTGCAAAGGTCACCACATCACTGATGTATTTCAAACAAGGATATACTTTTCATACATACGAGAGTATGGGAGCGGGCGGACATCAAGTAATTTCGGAGTATGTGCGAAAGGTGAAATAAATTTTTATGGGATCTTGCAAGATATTTGATGTGAAATTTTTTGGGGTTACTGAAATTGAAATGCGTCCTCTTCAATGTAAAATGGTTTGATCCCGTTGTGAAAAGAGGTGTTCGGTTGAAAAAAATGGTGCTGTTGATGCTAATTTGATTAAAGCATTTTACCACATGCCAATTAACCTAATGTGCCAACAATACCACAATCGAATAATATGTTGCTGTTGCATTTTAGGATCGAATCCACAGAGAACTAAAGAGCTATTGACACCAATATACGCAAACTTCCATATTCTAAGCAAATAGAAGAAGGTTTGAATCTAAACTAATGATATATAAGGACAACTAAAAGTAAGTACAAAGTAAAACAAAGGATCCAACTGGTGACTATACTTCAGGAAATGAATACTACGTTCCAATTCCTTCCCAAATTATTTTACCATTTACAAGGAACATTTATTACTTATATCGCCTTCTTATTAATAGAAAAACAATTTGAAAGATTAACCTTTGTTTTCTAACTTATTTACATTTATGCCATGTTGAGGTGTCAACTTTACAATGCTTCTCAACGTAAATATATTTATTTTTTGACATCAAAATGTTGTTTTATTACTCTAAGACAAGAGGTAGTCTTGGGATCCAGACCGGAATAGGAAAACCAATAAAAACTAGATTACGGTAGAAACTTCTAGCCATCTTCGCCAATGAGCCTGCCTTCATGTTACACGATCTCGGGATATAGAAGATCTTGAAGTCATAGAATCGCTGTCGAATAGATAATAACTCATGAAACTCTGTTGAGAATCCTGGCCAATCCTTTGAGCTTCTGATCATCGAAGTCAAGTCCATGCAGTCGGTCCCAAAAAGCTGGCAAGACGTATGGTTGATCATATTCTCTATTGCCCACATGAGAGCCTCAAGCTCTGCATGTAACGATGATTGCCTTCTTTTTTCATTACTCAATCCCAACAATTATTCTCTTCCATTTCCATCCAACCATATCCAGCCATATCCACTGTAGTTTGCGTCTTCTGTCCATGAACCATTTGTCAGACAAATATCTCGCAAGCAAACAACTTGTGAAGTCTGTGTTTGTGTCCTACATCATCGATCATTTTTGCATTTGCGTCAAACCAAACATGACATTCAGCAGTAGCATGTCGGACAAGTTCAGCAGGATCATGAGAAACACCTCTGAACAACTTATCATTCTTGGGTTTCCTCAAGTACCATACTTCCACATTCAACCTACCATTTTTCCGTTTCATATATTATAGACCACTTTGGTAAATTTTATAGGGAAAATTCCATAAAATACCTCAAGTAAAGTTGATGGTATTTATGAAAGTTGTAAAACCAATATCCAATAAATAGACTAAGTAACTTAATTCAAAACCAAAGCACAAATGTCTTATTAGAAATATTTAACACAAACAACTTATTTATGTTTAATCAGAATTATGCAACTTCACACACACGTAAATTTCAGCCGACCAATCTCTAATCTTCTTAACACGCAACCTAAGAAACCGCACGTTCTTTTTTTCAATCTCTCAAACTTTGCGAAAGCGTTTATTAGTTCTCCCAAAAGCGTAACCTAACAAATTATGCTTAGGAGTTCTTTTATACCCTAAGAATAAGAGCCACTGCCACAAAGAAAAAAACTACACTACTCCCGCTGACTAAGTGAACAAGTATAAAAACTACTAGCCACTCTCAGATTTTCCTCCTTGGTATCACAAACTGGTGAAGGCAACATGATTCCTCCATAGAAGACCATATTAGCAAACATCAACATAAGTTCCCCCTGCTCAAGTGCATATTTTCATTAAAAAAACTATAGCAAGAGTCTCAGAATAACCAGTTTCGAGTAAAAACAAAGACTTACCTGCTAGACGCTTCTCAATTTGTTTAGACAGACGCCTCAACTCAGCCAAGTCTCCAGCAAGTGTGATAGGTTTTTCTGCAACAACTTTCTTTGATACCCCTTGCTTACCATCAAGAACCATGTACAAAAGTGCACTAGTAACGTGATAGGATTTGGAAACACGAGATTGTGGTCTCTAGGAGAGGCTGCAACTTCCAAAATCTGATCATACACCATCTTTCCAAAATCAAACAGACGCCCTTGACAGAGCATATGGATAAACCGAATTCAAGCCTTAGTGAGAGTAGATTTGTGACTCGTTGGCATCCAATTGGAACAGTTAAATTTGAACATCATATTCATTGTCTTGGTAAGATCCAACATGCTCACACGAACCAATTTCTTCTTTTTACCACCAACAGTAACCACAACTTCATCCACATCATCATTTACCCAAGGCTCATGTACAGATTAATCTCTGGTCGAGAATAGCTCATTAATAATTCCCGGAGTAAACAAAAACATCTTCCGACGAACATACACAAAGTTTGCACCATTACGAAAGTCAAGGTCTAAGAGATTTGAGTAAAAATATTGAATAACATGTGGTGCATATGGTCTCACATCCAAGAAAGTGTACAAGAGACCAGATTTTCTAAGAATCTCCTTAACTTCTACGAAATTTGGATCTTTTAAACACAATAACGTCTATTCCGCAAAGTTCCTATCTTTAATAACTTGAAACCTCTTACTTGCATGTTTACGAGGAACAAACGGTTAAATGCATTAACTGGAGCTAACCACGAAGGATCCATGTGAATTCAGTCTTGATGTAAAGAACGAGTAACCTCATAACGTGGAATCAAAGGGAGATAAGTAAAGGTCTCGTCTTCTTCTTCACCAACAATATCCTCCATGTGAATCCGAGAAGCCTGAACTTGTACTTATTCTTCTTGCATGTGAGTTTCAGTGGTCAAATCTGGTTCCTTAATCCGTTGAGAAGTGGAAATTGAAGTTTTCTTCTTTCTTCGGTCTTGATTTGCTATTCGACGAGATGATGATGATCGAGCCGTGACAGGGGGTTCAAAACCTATTTCCCATGCCGGAATCCAACCATGACCAACCGGATTTTGTTTTTCCATTGAGTGAGAGAGAAACTCTTGATTCGCTTGTCTTGTTCTTGGTTAAAGTTTCTGGGACATAATTTTATTGATACAGAAAGTGAAGAGACTGAGTGTTTTTTTTTTCTTTCTTATGCTTGTATACTTGTACTCAAAACTGAAATAAGATTATCAGTAACCTCCGGTTTAGACCGATACTGAACAAAAAAAAACTTATGACTTGTTCAAAATGATAAATGAGTTTTAACACAACAAGACTTAGCTCAGAACATCCTAACCATCAAGACATTTATGATGAGAGCTCAGTAAAATTCAAATTCAAGGAGACAAAGACAAACCACAGATTAATAAACATAAGCAAATTTTCTCAAGTTCTCAACGGCTTATATAGAGAAATTCTCAACTAACTCAGATAACAAAGGGATTTCTCAGTAGTGACACTTTCCAGAGGATGACCAATAGGTTTTTGAGATTAAAAATCAAGAGTCAATACATTGGCTCAAAGCAGTGGCCAGACACGACTTTCACCACTTTGATCAAAGTATGCTAGTCTCCGCATTGTCATACATTTGTCATACAATTGAAGCATTCTTGTTTAGGTACAATCATAACAAGTGAAAGCGATATTATGGTCCGCTCCGGATAGTGATCGTATTCAACTACTAAATGTTTATATCATCCATAGTCAAAACGAGTATTCATCTTTGTGGGTAATTGGAAAAAAAAATCACCCGTGTGTTTTTCTTTTTGTTTTCTTTTTCTTTTGATTTTGTTATCTTTGGTGTCCATTCTTCACTCTTCACAGAATCACCTCATCTTGTTAAGCAAATCATAACAATGATCAGAATCAGGTGTTAACGAGTTTACACTCAACCTCGAGCTGAGTGTTAATCCCATTCGCCACCTTGCATAAATACAGAAAATGAACAAATGAATGACAAGAAGCTCTTCATACTTTGACTCTAACAACAAAAGGTTTTCAGAGAGAAATGGTTTTTACAGAAATATATAATTCATGTGTCATCCTCTTGAATAATAACACAACCATTACCACCTCTCATAGTCAGAGCTAGATCAAGCTCTACACACACCAATCGACTTACGTAGATTGACAAATGTGTTAAAGTCTAGAGTTTTTGTGAAAATGTTGGCCAATTGGTTCTATGTGGTAACATGCTTAATCTCAATGACTTTCTCCTTTACTAACTCTCTAACAAAGTAATGTCTAATAGCAAATGTGTTTAGTTTTAGAATGCTGGACAGGATTTTCGCAAATGTTTATTTCACTCATGTTATCACAATGTACTAAGATAGAATAAGAAATCATACCGTAATCTGAAAGTATGGACTTCATCCACAACAGTTGAGTACAACAACTACCAAGTGCTATATACTCTGCTTCTTCAGTTGAAAATGAGACACAATTTTGTTTGTTTGCTATGCAATAAGATGATCATCAGTGCGCCCTGTCTAATCTTTATCGCAAAAACCAGCTAGATTTGTGTTAGTATCCTTTGTATAGTACAAACCAAGGTTAGAGGTACCCTTCATGTATTTGATGATACGTTTGAAAACAGTAAGATGTGACACTCATGGTGAAGCTTGGTATCCTGCACAAACACCAACACTGTAGCATAAATCAGGTATGCTTGCAGTCAAGTATAACAAACTCCCTATCATAGCACGATACAATTTTTCATCAACCTTCTGACCTTCTTCATCCTTGGAAAGTTTGCACGTAGTACTCATGGGTGTTTTAGCTTCTTTTGAAGTTTGCATGTCGAACCTTGCTACCAAGTTTCTGGCATATGTACTTTGTAACACAAAAATTCCATCATCGAGCTGTTTGATCTGAAGTCCAAGAAAGTATTTAACTCACCTACCATACTCATTTCGAATTCATGAGTCATGTCGACAAACTCATTCACGAGCTCATCCCTGGTTTCTCCAAAAAGAATATCATCGACATATATTTGAACCACAAGTAACCCGATTTGTTCAACCTTGATATATAGTGTTTTGTCAACACTTCCTCTCTTGAAACCCTTTTGAAACAGAAACTGTGTCAAACGTTCGTACCAGGCACAT
The DNA here is from genome assembly GCA_905132765.1 of Moricandia arvensis. Taxonomy (NCBI): domain Eukaryota; kingdom Viridiplantae; phylum Streptophyta; class Magnoliopsida; order Brassicales; family Brassicaceae; genus Moricandia; species Moricandia arvensis. The sequence goes on along the minus strand of CAJHQP010001442.1, from coordinate 58,962 downwards.
GGTTCTTGTTTCAACCCATACAAAGCTCTTTCTAGCATGTAAACATGATCTGGAAACTTAGGTACTCCAAGCCCTTTTGGTTGTGCAACATATACTTCCTCCTAAAGTAATCCATTAAAAATACACTTTTAACGTCCATCTGATAAAGCTTGATATTAGGCTTGCAAGAAGTAAACGAATTGATTCCAGTCGTGCCACATGAGCGAAGGTTTCATCAAAATCAATCCCTTCAATTTGGCAATATCCTTGAGCAACAAGTCTGGATTTATTTCTTACTACGTTTCCATCTTCATTAGTTTTGTTTTTGATAACCCATTTAGTTCCTACCACATTCACAACTTCAGGTTTAGGTACCAGTTCCCATACATCATGGCGCACAAACTGATCTATTTCTTCATGACAAGCCTCTGTCCAGGACTCATCATCGAGTGCTTCCATTACATTTCGTGATTCTATCAAGGATATGAAGCATGCAAGTTTGACCATCTATCTGAAGTTTAACTGGATTTTTTCTTATTCTTCTTTCATCATTTAGGTCTCCTATTACATCATCCACAGAGTGGTTGCGGTGAACTTGAAGTTTTGAAGAAAAAGTGATCGTGATTTTGTTGATTGACACATCATGAGATCGAAACCGAGTACCCTCTCTGAAGTTTAACTCAGAATCAATTGGCAAGAGGTCAACGAGTGCGTGAGTTACTGAAACATGTTCCACTACGCCGAGATGTGAGGTGCATGTGATGATGATCACCCCGGGGTATGCGCTAGCGCCCTTGACAAGCACTCCAGGACTACGCATTACTCACCCGTCTGCCACTGGAAACACCAATATGTGGCTAGTCGCTCACCCGCCTACGATTGATTGGAGATTTATTCAATCGGTCCTCCTTCCCGAATTCTAGGGTGTCTTCTCTTCCCCCCAGGACTGGATACTCTCACGCCGCTTACTCAAGAACTAGCAGCTTATTTGTCGACTTCTCTTCTTTGCTTTCTTACACTCTGATTTGCAGCGAATCAAGCGTCTCCTGACTCGTTCACAGCTGATTGATTCAATATCAACTTCTTCGAGAACAGTGAGAGCAGATTAAATAACAAGGGCACGGCTCCTGGTTCTTAGCTTATCACATGGCCCATTATCATCATGTTCCTACATCCGTTGATGCACTTTTTTGACTAGTGAAGGTCATATGACCCTTTGGGCCCCACGTTGCCATTGGGGTCTCTTTCAAGGGTGGCTGCTTCTAGGCAAACCTCCTGGCTGTCTCTGCACCCCTAATTTCACTCAAGCCATTCTTTGAACATACTTTATAGGGGCGACCTTCACTCTTCTTCTCGCTTCCTAACCCTAAGCAGGCTTCGGTCCTTCGTTTCGTACAGGTGCTGAAACTCTAGACAGTGGGCCCTCTCCTTTCCGATTGGGCTAACTCGGGGAAGGGTCAATCTCCTCCGGAGCATGCTGCACAACCACTCATTCGTCCGAACCTCCACTTAGTTTGACCCAAGCTTCATCCTGATCATAGATAGATCACCCAGGTTCGGGTCCATAAGCAGTGACAATTTCCCTATGAAGACTCGCTTTCGCTACGGCTCCCAGACCATACAAGTGCGCGGTGAGCCCATGCAAAAGGTTTGGTTAAGATATGCCAGATTCCACCAAATATACAAATGGAACCTAACCATACATGCCCTCCAATTATATCTTCCAATTCAAATTGAAATAATTTCAATTTGAATAAATATAGATTAATATAGTAGAGCAGTTTTCTTTATTTAATCAATGGATTGAAACCAAAAAGCAGTATCCTACACGGACAACGAGATCGATAGGATAGGCATGGTGTACATGTATATGAGTTCCACCCGGTCAATCGTCTTTGTGGATAACATATGTTTATGGCCCGAAATGTACAAGAGTATCCCATGAACACACCTTCTTCACTTCTAGAATCGAACTTCCCTAAGTTGTCTTTATCGTTAGGGATGTAGCAGACACAACCAAAGATATGTAGATGAATCAAATTAGGTGTCTTTCCTCTCTAGATTTTGTAAGGCGTCGTTTTTGTTCCAGGTTTAATGTACACTTTGTTGATTATATAACAAGCAATACTTATGGCTTCAGCCCAAAACTTGATTGGTCCCTTGTTATAGTGCATCATAGCTCGTGCCATTTCCTGGAATGTTCGATTTTTTCTTTCATCTATTTCGTTTTGCGGAGGAGTTATGGGAGCTGAAAATTGATGCCTAATTCCTTGAGAGTTACATAAACATTCAAAAGCTTCAATTTGAACATTTTCATAATGCAGATCACTCGTGATATCTATTATGGGTCCTTTTTCTTTTGACAGTTGTAAAGCTAGAATCTTGAAACTTTCAAGTGTCTCAGATTTCTCCCTTAGGAATCTCACTCATGTGAACCTTGGGTAGTCATCAACAAGAACAAATATGTATCTTCTTCCAGCAATACTTTCAGTCCGTATGGGTCCCATTAAGTCCATATGAACCAATTCAAGTAGTCATTTTGACGAAATTTCCTTAACTTGTTTGTCTTGAACCTTGATTTGCTTGCCTTGACAAAACGCTTTACACACTGTTGTTGTGTCATTATCAAGTTTAGGAATACCTCTTACAACATTGGCTTTTATGATTCTCTTCATCCCGTTGACATTCATGTGTCCTAAGCGCTTGTGCCACAAATCCAAAAGAAACTCTTTAGTAGATAGACATCGATCAGAAGCTTTCCACATATAACAATTATTTCATGATCGTTCACTTATTAGAACAGTGGCTCCACTCTCATTGATAGGTTGACAATCTGTCTTAGTGAATACCACTTTTAGACCTTCAGCACGTAGCTGACTAATAGAGATAAAGTTTGCCTTTAATCCTTCTACATAGTAGACATTAATTAAGTTTGACTGATCATCTTCATTAATCTTACCAACACCCTTAATTCTTCCTTTTCCACCATCACCGAAACTAAAATTTCATGCACTTAACTCTGTATATAAGGATAAAACTTGTTGGTGTCCAGTCATATGCCTAGAACAACCGTTATTGAATTACCAAGACATTTTTTGCTTTGAATGATCTGAGGTCATGTAAGCCACGTTTCCTACCTCTTCTTCTTCTGAATCGATTTCAATTAAAGATAAACTGCATACTAAGTTAAATTTGGTTTCTGGTTCTTGAAGTATTTGAGCAGAGTTGCAAATAACATCAAAATCTTCACTGTCATTATCAACCTTTTTATAGTAAAGGTCAGATTTAGCAATCCAGAATCTTCCATAATACTTTGTCTCAATATAGCATCTACCGTGTCTCCATGACAGATGTATGTTGTTGATTCTTGAGAAGCAACAGTCTGCACGATGTCCCAATTTTCCACACGAATAGAAACCTCCAAACCTTCTTTTCTTTTTCATTGTTTTCCTAGCAAGTCTGTTGTCGGTGATATTTGTTTGCACAACAACATTCTTCTCTTTCATATGTTTTGTTGCATGAGGGGTTTCAGCTTTAACAATAGCAAGTCCAGTGCTACTTTCCTTTGCACTAACCGCTATTCTGTTTTTTTAACCAATACCCCAGTTAACTCTCGCAGGTTGCCCCATAGATAAGAGATAATCCAAGTCTCTCGTCTCTTTGCTTAGTGTTGGGTTCAAAATCGGTTACGACGGAATCAACGTCAGAAACCTACCGGGAAATGCTCCTTTATGAAAAAGAGATGATATCTTGGAATGATGGAAACGGGAAAAGTCAAAGTCAAGTCTCGGCTGACCACAAAGGATTGGTTTGCATAGTAAGCCATCAAGAAGAGTTTGTCCTAGTACCTTGGGTCAATGTGTCCCCGAGCGTCGACATGATGAAACGACTAGAAGACTCGATCATCCAACTAACCAGACAGAGAAGTTGGCTGAGCAAGACGACCAACTCGTCGAACGGACATATCAAACAACAAGAACCAACCAACTCGCCTGTTCAGCGAGTTGGACGATGATGGCAAACCAACTTGCCCGTTCGGCGAGTTGGACAGCATGGGCCGACCAACTCGTCCCTTCGGCGAGTTGGACAGCATGGGCCGACCAACTCGTCCGTTCAGCGAGTTGGACAGCATGGGACAACCAACTTGCCCATTCAGCGTGTGGAACAAGCCTAACTCGCAAAGCGGGCAAGTTGGGTCGAACAAGCAATCCATTTTCATCTCATCTTTGTAATTCCCTCCTTCAAAATCGGATCAAACTCCTTTTCGTTTTGAAACTTTACCGCAAAAACTTGTCTTCTCATATGAGGTTTGAATTGATCGTATAAAACGGTAACGATTAACTAAACACCTTGAACTGTCTCCAATATAGGAGAAATTTAAACTTTCTTCGAAATCAACGTCATTTTGAAAGCGCTCTTCCGATAAATCGTAAAAGCACTTAACTCGGAAAATGGCCAAAGAGGGTCTAAAACGCGGCTAAAAGCCCACTCACGATTTTATACAAAAATCAAGCCTAGTCGACATAACGGACTATCTCTTACTTTGCAGGAAAAGATAAATGTTAAGTTCGGAAGATAAATATGAAGTTTCCGAAGATAAACACGAAGATCGAAGGAAAATGGAATATTCCCATAAAGCAATAAACTCGACCAAGAGTAGAAAAGGAAAGGGGAACCGACCCAGAAGGCATATATAAGGTGAGCTAAAGCATAAGGAAAGGGGATCCGAAGATTTAGACCTAGAGAAGCTCTGTTAGCTTATAAGAACTTAGAACTAGGGGGCTAGAAGTACATAGTTATACTAAGATGTTTCTCCATCTTTCTTCGACAATTCTGATTTCCTTCGACTCTACAACTCATTGCACTTAGAAGCCTTAAGATTTATTCTCGACAAGCTTGGTTTCTATGACTGGCAATCGATTACCACACGAACTTGCTCCGGCAGTTCGATCTTTTGGTCCACTCTTTTAATTGAACTACGTCCGACTTGATCTTCGAAAGGGGTACGTAGGCAGCCTTTCTTTTAAGGTCCAGTCCCAAATCCTTCAAACCTTTTTCATCTTTTTCGTCTATTGCTAACCGAGTTGCAGCCACATAGGTTTCTCTCGACATAGGCAGTAAAGTTAGCACTCGTTTTACTGCTTGTGTTATATGAATTCTTATATGATCCCGTTTCCAGACAAGCTTCAAGTACAGTTTTGTCTCTGGAGCGCTTGTTTGCAAAATCGAACTAAATATCTATTGTTTTCTAAATTCGTTTTATTATCTTTTCGTGTTTTCCAAGTTTACTCGATTACTTGTCGTTGGCTCTCGCAGAGAATCCGGGACCTCGGGGAAAGTTAGGGTTTCTTGACTTTCCTTAATTTACGGAAATCGACTGTGTGAATTTCGGTTCCCACAGTTTGGACAGTACAAGCCGTGCAACTCGGCCATTGGGCTAGTTTGAGCAGTCCAACTCGCCGAATGGGCGAGTTGGACAGTACAAGCTGTGCAACTTGCCCATTGGGCAAATTTGACTAGTCCAACTTGCCGAACGGGCGAGTTGGACAGTACAAGCCGTGCAACTCGCCCATTGGGCGAGTTTGACCAGTCCAACTCGCCGAACGGGTGAGTTGAACAGTACAAGTCGTGCAACTCGCCCATTGGGCGAGTTTCACTAAACAAGCATTATTTTGCTCACCTTTGAGTCCTCCTTTGAGTCCCGATCAAAACTCTTTTCATTTCGTCTCAATCGGAGTTTCCGTTGAGATTTTACGACAAAAACAAGTTGGACGCACACTGTCCAACTTGCCCCGATGGCGAGTTTTATTTACTCCCTCCAAATCGCCTCATGGCGAGTTGGGAAAGCCCTTATGAGCTTCTCCTTTGTTTTCTCATTCTTATTTTGATCGAAACGCTATTAGTTTCATCTTAATCAGAGTTTCCATTGAGATTTTATGACAAAAACAAGTGAGACTCTCCTAAACTCCTTGGCTTGCTCCTACTCAACCTCTTGGGCGTCCTACTCGCGCTCTTGGGCATACTCCTCGACCTTACCTCCATCTTAGACTTCTCCATTGAATCTCGATCGAAACATCTCTTGTTTCGTCTCGGTTAGAGTTACCGTGGGAACTTTACGATAAAAACCGCAAGACAGGTTTGAGCCTAAAAGCGGTCAGGAAAACTAATATTGCTGCCATTCTTAAGGGGCGTACAGACATGAGAAGAGGAAGGGGAGATGAGCAAGGAAAACGGAAAAGAGGTGAACCCAAACCTTTGAGAAAACTAAGGTATTGCTGGCTTGGAAATTTTTGAAATCAGACTTGGAATTTTCGTAGGAAGATACTAAGAAATAAAAACGCTTCGGAGATCGCCATAAAACTTTAGGGAACTTAGGATCTAGAAGAATACTCTAGCGATCTAAGTCTTAGGAATTTTCCTGTCTCGATCTATTGTTCTGCGACTGCTTAGGCAGACTTTGCAAACCGATCTAAACACTCGGAAAACCGAGAAACGATCGCCACGCACACTTAGCTCGCTTCCTAAAGAAAGAAGGAACTGGAAATGCGAATGTCGTCTTAAAACCGTCTCATTCCTAGCAATTTTCTTAAAATCGACGTATTTCTAGTCGTCAACCTGAAAGTCACCAAGTCACAATCATAGTGTCGTCTTTAAACCGACTTGGATTGTCGATCATCCCAATCTTCGAAAGAAAAAAGGTGCACAACCCTTCAAAATATCGGTTCAGCCATTTTCTTTCGTTAAAAAGAGGGAGGGATTACATACGTATACTATACTTGTATACTCTCATACTTTAATATATATATATATATATATATATATATATATATATATATATATATATATATATATATTCTCGGCATAAAAAATGCTTTTTACAAAGCAAACTCTCGCAGTAGTAGACAGAAAATCATTTAGGCAATGCGATGCCTTATAAAACCGATCATCCTTTAATTTCATATAACTATGAAATTTTATACGGGAGAGCCTACGCAAAAACAAGATCAGTGTCATGAAAAACGACTTCGCAAGGCGGAAAAGAGAATGAGGAAAACACATTCCTCGTTTGTAAATATCACGAGTAATCTGCAAGAGACATTCTCAATTTACTTATATGCCATTCACTCCTCGTAAAAGTTACTGGAAACATCCTTCGTATAGCTACACCATGTTATGCGAAGAAACTTTCGGAAACGAACGTAACAAGTTTTACGGAGAAGTAATTTGGGCAATTTGCGTATAGCTAAAAACAAAGCTATATGACCCGTCTCTCAACGAAAAAACTAAACTTTATCTCTTCGCACTACGATCTTACAGATCTCATTCCTTAGCCATGAAGCTCGTTGGATTCTGCCTCCCATCTCCCTCGGTCCCATTCGAGCAGCCAATCATCTCGCACGGTTCTTTATCAAGCCTTTTAGGTTTTGTCTTCATCATACAAAAACAAAACAATTTTCGTACGACTATAGCACGAAAACTCCGACTTGGCCCGTCAATCTCGACAAACACTCTTTGGCCCTCAGCCAATTACGCCTTCCGATAAAATTTTTACTGGAATTTGGTATCCTCTTTAGGAAAGTTCTAAACGAACATGACCTTAATGTTAACACAAACGTGCCATAGTCTATCCGTGACCAGAAACTTCATCGGCTATTCGGCTGCACACATCCTTCAGACCGAGCCAAAATGTTTGAGCAACCACTGCTCCACCCAATCACTTAGCAACAAAACGACAATCCACGATTAGTTTAAAACGCCAAGTGCAAATAACTATCGTATAACCCAGAATCTGAAATCATATGACAAATTCTTAATATCAAAACTTAGTCGTAACCACCGTACGGTTAACGGAAAACATAAAATTGTCGACAACCGACCAAGTTCAATATGTTCTGCAGTTTACTCTAAACCCACAGCGTTTTACAAGTGAAAGGTGGCACATAATAAAAATCTCGTAACAAATCTCCTAGAGCTATACAAAGCATCCTCAACTATAAACGAAATAAATCTCGGGGGGCCGACTCTTCACAAAGCACAGTGAAGGAAGTTGCATATTCTCAGGGACAAATTTACGTGACCCATTGGTCCTAATTCCTCGAAACAAACCAAAACGATTCTCTTCCGTAAGGTTAAAACAAAAACCTTGCAATACCACACATCTTCAAGCCCGCAAACATTTCAAGCACGAAATGCGGCATGCGAAAGAAAAACTCAACCTTCGACACATCGAGAAGTCGCTAACGCTTGGAGAACTGTTTTTCTACAAGAAAACAGGCAAAATCCGACGGCCATATTCGTCGGAAGTTTGTCAGAATAATGCTATTTTGACAAAATTTCGACGAAAATGGTCGTCAGAATAAAGTCATCGGAAAAATATAATTCGTCAGAAATTCCGATGAGATTTCGACCGATGCCAACAGACTTATTTATGACAGAAAACCGATGATATTTCACTTTATCGGTAATCTGTCAAAAATTAATCTAACAGAAATCAGCACTGAAATTATTTTCCGACGAAAACCATCTGTCAGAAATTTTCGACGACCATTTTATCCATCGGAAATTTGTTATTTTCCAGCAAAAACATCCGTCAGAAATTTCTTCCAAAATTTCCAACGACCATTATATCCGTCAGAAATTTCCGACGACCATTATATCGGTCGAAAATTTGATATTATCAATTTATTTTTATTATAATTTTGTATTTTTGAATAATTATTTTATAAATCCATAAAACTGAAATTAAAACAAATATTAAATAAATAAGTTTTACATAAGTTATAATTGAAACAACATTTTAAAGTTTTAAATAAAAAAACTAAAATTTATGAAGAAACAAACGCTTCATCTTCTCCAATATATCTTGATTGGACTTCTTTTGATCCACCAGTTCAGCAAGAATTGTAGCGTTATGCGTCTCCAACGCAACAATCCGTTCATCCTTGTTCTGCAGCTACTCCACAACAATGGGATCAGCATCGGAACTTGAGAAGAAGGACACGAAGCTGCACGAAGAGTCAAACTGACCAAACGCCATTTCTTCCTTGGAACCGCCTATATAAAAGTCAAATAAGTTAAATATTAGTAATAATTAGAATAATAGGGAAATGAAGTTTTTTTAAAAATACATCTTCCACCATTTTGTTTATTCCAAGCCGGGAATAGTAGGTGGAACCTACCATGGATCGTCATCATAGATTGGCTACAAATGCTTCTTTTTGGGTTTGCACCAACTCTATGACCTCTATCATGACGGGATCCTGAATTTTACCTATCTTCTTGTTAGTGTACGCCTCCCTCATGATGTCGACATGATCAACTGGATTACAGGCATTTCCTGCAACCTTTAAAAAAATTAATAAATATATAAAAAGTAGTTTTTAAAAATATATAAAACTTAAATATATAGAACTTACAAGCTGATCCTCCTTAGTAGACATACTGCAAGCCCGGTTGTGGACTAAACGACCTTTCCCGCCATGATCGTTGTTGCGGTTGGATGAGTTTCTGAAGGATTTATCTATAGTCGCTTGCTTCTCCCAATGCACCCGCAACTGTTTCCAAATTGTGCCGTTGATATTCTTCGGTGTCTTGCCCTTGAGACATAGCTGCTTCTACTCATAGATCTGATTCATATAAGACTCATCGACCTTCTCGTGAAAGCCCTGACGAACAGTTGTGGTATGTCCACACTCCAACGTGAAATGTTACTGCCAAAAACGAAATATATCAATAAATATATAATAAAAAATTTAAAAAAAATTAGAACGTTACCGCAAAATTACGGAACCACAATTAGCGTTCGTCATTAGGCATCTCACTGTAGTCGGATATCCTTTACGGAGCATGTAATACATAATTTGGTTAATGCATTTGGTAATGTCGTTGCTGGACTTGTTAAACCTTAAAAAAACAAAAATATGTTAAAATAAAATTTAAAGATAAACTAAAATTATATAAATAATAAAAGGAGAAAATCTACCACGTAGTGTATCCCTGTGGAATGGGATGGAGCACCCGGAGATGCTCTCGCCCTGGTTATAGAGCCAATACCTCAACCGGTATACTACCCGGCTCATAATGAGAAATGGGATCTGAAGGTGGAACCTGAGAAGAAGCTGAAAGAGGAATAGACGGGACTGAGTTTTACTCGTGTTATGATTCCGATGCACGGAAACTACTCCCGGTATAAAGTCGACCTCGAGATGCGGAACATCGTAGTGGCCTACCAGAATTATGAAACCTACGATAGAAAATAACAATTATTAGATAAAAATTTTAAATATATATTTAATAATAAGTATATATTCCGATGCAAATGAACGAACATATGCACTATATACATCTAAATGCATCATATAATGATCCAAATGAACTACAAACAAATACTAAGATTCATTAAAATAGTAAGATATCAAAATTATGGACGAGGATACAACAAATTCAAACTTTTCATATTCGTTTCGCAAAAAGAACAAGTTAGCTTCATTCCACCCCGACTCAGAAGTTCCAGAACAATTTAGTTATCTTCTATCAAATTTTACGAATAGTCACTGGAGAAGAACCACCTTTGTAACAAGAAGCGTGTATCAATTAAGTCGAGGTACCTAACAAAAATCTGATGACATCATTTTTTATTGACCTGCATAACCGTGAATATGAATATTTTTGACCAAAGATATAATGGATGAAACTAGTGAAGATGAGTTTGATGAAAGTGATGATCATTGTAGTGATAGTGATCAAAACTCGCATGATGAATGAAATGATGTAATATATGTTTCAATTATTGGTTTTCAAATATAAAAAAAGTTCAAAACCTTAATGAATGTGTGTGTTATTCTATGATTATGATATGTGTTAAGGGGATAAGATATCTAATGGGGATTTAGGGTTTAAGGAAAAATGGGATAAAGGGGATGATGGGGTAAAAGGAATGATGTTAAGGGAAATAGATAAGAGATTTGGGGTTTAGGGTTTCGATTTTTGGGAATCATATTTAGTCCTCGTAGATTCCCCCTAATGTAAGCAAAGGTTCTAGGAAAAGCCTTGTAAATACACGTGTCCTAGTAAATTCATTGTAATCAGTAACATGTGTCCTAGTAAATCCGTCATAACACGAAAATGCGGGATCTGGTATATTCCTCGTAATAGCAAAAATGTGGGACCTGGTACATTCCTCGCAAATTTACGAAGGCATTTACGACGAACCTTGTCTCCTTATATAAACTCGCACCATTTCGACCTCTGGTCCTCGTCTCTTCCTCTCAACTTCCTTCCCTCTAGGCGGAAAATGTATTTTTTTCTTTTTTATATATATTTTTATATAGTTTAGGTTGTTAGTTTAGATAGTTAGTTTAGGTGGTTAGTTTAGGTAACGAAACTAAATTACGTTATAGAATTTAAAATGATTAGATTTTTTTTGTTTTTGAATTTAGATAGCTCATTGGAAACGGCCGCATTACAACGAGAAGTTTGGTTAGGCTATTTGGGGCATCTTCTTCTATGGGTCCAGACTCAGTTCCCGACTCTTTGATGTCTCAGAGAGTATCCCGATGCCTCTTCCAACATCTCAGATGCCCCCTCAGATGTTTCCTCCTGCTCAAGATGGTGCACCTCCTGCTCTAGATGGTGCACCTCCTGCTCTAGATGGTGCACCTCCTGCCTATGCGGCTGGAGTTCATCTGGATTTTCTGGTACCGTCATCTGCACCTTACGCTTGATATACCATCAAGGATCTTCTTGTCGAGCCTGGACGAGAATGTTTAAAAGTCTTGGACCCTGATCAACTGCGAGGAACTATCTGGTACGTATTTTTCTTTAATACTTTTATATTTTACCTAGTATACTTTAACAATATTTTTTAACAAGTTATTATTATTTACAGGTTTGGAATTAACAATCGCGTCAGATGGAGCATTTCTAACACCACTAAGGGGTATTTCATAGAGCCCCATCCAAACTGGAATTTGACACCGAGCACTTTAGGACAACGTGGTTCAAATGTTTTGAGGTTAGTTTTTTATTCAAACCTTTTATTTTAATAATTAATTAATAATATATTCTAATTTTGTTTTTTTAGTTTGTTTATCTCAGAAAAAGTGGAATTGGTCCATGTCGATCAACGAGAGGGTGAAGGAGGACCTTGTTTTGAAAACAAAGACCCGCGTAACAAACACTGTCTCAGACTCGAAGGAGCAATGGGAGTTCAACAGTTATGAGAGGAAACACATCTGCCTCACGAAGGAAGTATGGGATGGGCTCATCGCCTATTGGACGAAGCCCCACTCCATTCGTGTCGTCTCTTAGTGCTCCGCTTCCCGTAAGACGAGAGATGCAGAGAGTAATTTGCCAACGCTTTCATACTACCAGGAAAAAAACGCACGGCGAGGTCCGTCTAGATCTTGTAAGTGTATTTACTTTTCAATACTTAATTTCACATCTCAATTTATCCTATAGTTAATATTTTTACTGCAATCCATATTTAGGCTGAGAATACATGAGTCCTAGCATCTCTCTCCGAACTATTCAAGTATACTCACTCGACATCGAACATGGCTTTTGGAGATCTGAGGTCGGAATAGATATACCATGACATGGCTTCTCAGATTGAAGAGCACGAGACGCAGCTGACCCAGCAAGCTCCAGATGGATTATTGGCCGCATTGTCTAAACAGGAGGTGGACAAGATCTTTGAATAAGTAACTAGTAGGTGATTATCCGTGTGCATGTGCGGGTGAATTTTGTAATAATAATCGTTGAATATTAACTTTGATTGTTCAACCATCATGTCATAAACCCCCAAACATATAGTCATAGACCGTCAAAATAAGGTTGATGAGTAAAGTCATGTCTGTTGATATTTTGTTTTTTTTAAATCTTTTTAATTTATTTGGGCTTCAATGGTATCATCTGAATGTTATAATTTACCATCTCACTTCAGTATGAAGAGTTGTATTTATGAAATGATATGATTAATTATTATTTATTTTATGTTCATTTACGTAATATGTAATGATAAATATATTAAATAATTGAGAAGCGAGTAACTATTACGTATATAATTAAATTGAAGTAAACACATAAATAAAAACAATATCTCTTTCTATTTACAATAATTTTTGTTGATAAAAACTTACAATAATCTTTTATTTATTTTATATGGTATATAATATAAATTAAATGATATTGACATATATATATAGTGTATTTTAATATAAATATTTATTAATTGAGGCTTCGTACTCATATGATTTTACTAACATTAATATATTTGTTGTAACAAAGAATATTATTTTTATTAATATGAATATTTAAATTGAGGCTTCCTACTCAATGCAAATTTTGGAATTAACATATTTCTGTATTTTATATCTGATATATATTTTAATTTAAATGATATTAAAATAAACATATATATATATAATCTGAATGTATATAAAATGAGACTTCATATTTATATGATTTTATGATCATTTGTATTTTGTTATAACAAAGAAAGTTAAACTATTGATCACGAAAATTTCAATATGGACTTTTAACAGTCTTAGTAGTTTATAATCGTTTAAAAGTTCAAAATATAACATATAAGAAAAAATCTAATTTATTTATTACATTTTAATTTGATTCTTTAAATTCTTTTAAGAATATAAATTAAAAAAAAAATGATGGAGAATACAAAAATTACTACCAAATATTTATTATTTAAAATCATTAATTTTCATATATTTATAAACCATATTAGGTAATTTTGTAATTTTTATTTAAGAAAATAATGAAGAATATTTATACACTACTAATTGATTTGATAGTTAATTTAATAAAAATTATAATATATGTTTAGATGGACCAACTTATTTTTCTAAAAAATTAAAGAATCATCGTAGTGATGATATGTGGCTACCAAAACATGTTGTAATGTTCTAGGATTAATATATAAGGGATTTATTTTATTAATTTTATTTTTATTATACTTTTCATATAATTTTACTTGACTAATGTTGTGTTTCTTTCAAGGTGGTCCGTAGAAGAAAACGGACGGTGAAAATATGATATGTCAATGATGTCCTAAGGGCGATATCTTACTACTCACAAAGGAAGGATGATGAGATTTCTCAGCTGCATACTGATTTGATTACGATGCAGTCTCAGTTGAGTTCCCTAGAGAGCCTTCTCGATGCTAAGGCGGTTAGAAACCCACAAAATGCAGAGAGTGTTGAAGATGAGATGTCATGAGCTCCACCCGATTCCACAAAGGAAGAAGCGGGCTATGCGGGAATATACAATGGCTACTTCGACCCAGACATTCCCAACCATTAGTTTTGTTTTTATTTTTTGTACTATAATTTAAATATTAATATAATTATATTTTATGAAATTTATAATATTGTTTTTTTAATTTTAAATGTAATTATTAACTTATTTTTATTATTAAAAACTAAATTATAATTCCTCGTTAAATTTACGAGGAATTCCTACAAATAATTTCTTTGTATAATTTACAAGCAAATTACAAGAAAATGCTTGTAAACCCCTCTTAACATTTACAACGTTTTTACAAGGATACTAGTTAAATCGTTGTAATATTTTACGAAGATTTAAGAACTACACTTTGTAGGTTTTTCCTAAAGTTTACAAACATTTAATTACGAGTTAGCGTCGAAATTTCACAACGACTTTACAAGGACGGTTTGCAAGGTGTTTATCAGGAATATTGACTATGATGTTACAATGAATATGTTGTTTCGTTTTTACTTTTTGCTAATGCTAACGAGGATATTACGATAAAACGTGTATTACGACGAAACGTTTTATAATAAAACGTTATTTGTAGTAAATTCATCGTAATACCATAAATTATTCGTTATACCGCCCTCGTAATCGACGTTTTTTCTTTTAGTGATTGTGTAAATATTTTATTTGCCGGAAGTCATAAAATATTATGTTTTTACAAAAATATGGAATATCATATCTCCGGTGGAAAATTGTAGATTCACATTTTCTGTGGGAAGTTGTATCAGTATAATTATTATTTTTTACAGGCTAATGCAGAACTATTATTTTAGTGAAATTTTACAAAACCGTGTGTTTTAGAATTTATGGAAACGACATTTTTGAAAGAAAAAATGGCATCACATTTTTGGTTGCAAAATGCTAAATCTACAACACTTCTCATGAAACAACTCATCTCATTTACTAGCATCCACACAATATTTCTCATACAACACTTCGTTCCTGATCAGCGACCTATACTGGATACGACCCAAATCACCCACCATATGGTGAAATGCACAATTGTCTACTGTCCACTCATTCCTACGAATCTTATCGTCTAATCGAGGGGTCAGCTCTGGCCTCCGGGCAGTGGAGGGCAGTGGAGGTCAGTGGCGGACTAGCGTTGTGTGAAGAGGGTCATATGAACCGTGTGTTTTTTTTAAGAAAAATAAATTACTTTATTTTTTCCAAAAAAAAAAGCTAGATATACTGCAAAGTTAGCTTTATTTCCGCCATAATAATCTTTTCGATTAAAAGAGAAGTACAATTTTTATCTACCATAAAAAAAAAAAGTCATTCTAGGTTCATTTCAGCAATTACATCTATTTCATTATTTACATTAATTTATAAAATATAAAACATTTCTCACATTTTTAATAATTATTAAGATATTAATAATAAATTAGTTATAACCAAATTTATTATTAAAAATTTAACAAAATCTTACTAAGATTTTAAATATTTTAAAATAAACTAGATTTTGACTCGCGCTTTTAAAGCGCATGATTATTTTCAACACAAACCAAATTATATGAAATAAATTTTCATTTTTTTATTATGTTCTACATTTAAATGTTACACATGAAGCTTTATATCCAGTGTTTCGGGTCACGACTCAGACCTGCGGTTAAACTGACTAACCGATGACTTTATATGGAATCTGATTTTTCCTTTTTAACTCGTTATTTAATTTTTTTCTAAAATTCACAAAATACGCTAAAACTTAGGACCCGACTACTAGTTAAACCTATGGGTGGCCCACTATGTAATACAATTTGACTAAAATTTTTATATTTAAAGTATTCTAATTTATGAATGTTTAGATGAATGGTAGATATATTATGAATGTTATGCTATTATTTTACAAAAGTTAGCCATAAAAAATTTTAGTCAAACAAATTTATCATTTCTTTGTAAGCGTAACGGATCAATATTTGAGAAGATGCATACTAAATTAGAAATAGATTTAGCATCAACGATTCATATATGTTTATTACAATTTACTGATATAAATTTGAAAAATGTAATTTCTTATTTATTTATTTAGTTTACTTTTATTGTTCACATGTAATTGAATTTTTTTCGATGTTTTGTTTTTGGTTTATTTTAAATTTTAAATTTAATTTATATTATATAACTAATAATAATGTTTATTATTAGATTTTGACCCGCACTTCAAAACGTGAGATAGATTTTTATTCAAATGTTATTTACTGAAAATTAAAATCTTATATAGATCTTTTTTTATAAAAAATGTTTTTTTTTAAATATATATAATAAAAATTAAAAATTATATGAATACAATTTTATGAAAATAAAGTAATTCATTTATATAATCTGCCTATATTTTAAACTTTAAACTATAGTACAAATTTTTGATTTTTATATTTATAAAATTTTATTTTATTATTATATTTTTCAGTATTATTATACATATCTCGTACTTGATAAATAAATTATTTTTAATATTTTAGTTTAAATATGTATATTAACTTATGAAATTATTTATTAGTTCATATATCATATTTTAATATTGTTTAATAAGTTGAAATATGTTGGAAAATTCATGAATATAATCTATTCTATTATTTTATAATGTATAATTCTCTCAAATAACCCATTTTGAAGTTTTTGTCACAAAAATAACTATCAAAAACAAAAATGATGAAACTAACCTTTTTATTTTTAAAAAATTAATATTTTGTTTATTTTTTCAATTTTAAACCTCACTCCCAAAACCCCACCCCATAACTTTAAACCCTAAGTCTAAATTAGTTAACCCAAGCGGTATAAATGTAAATTTACACCTTTCAATAAAGGTTAATTTGTCATTTTTTTCCTTAAAGGTTATTTTTGTGACAAAAACTTTTTTAGGTCTATCTTAGGGCATTTCTCTTTTATATTTATAAATAGTTAATTAATGGATTAAACTACTTTATATTGATTACTTGGTGTAGTAATTTAATTATGAATATAAATTATGTATATATAAATATTATAGATTTTTTTATTTTGTAAATGAATAATGAATGATTTTTTGCTTTTAAATATAGTTAATATTTACATTTTAAATAAAAGATATTAAAAATATTATTAAAATCTAATCTTACGAAAAGATATTTAAGAATATCTTTTTAGATATCTTATTTTGAAAATATTAGAATAATTGATTAGATATAGTATATATTTAATAATTACTAACTTAGTTGTAGGAGAATAAATAGAAGAATAAAAAAATGTAATGGTCAATAAGATATAGAAATAATAGTATGACTAATTAATAGATAAGTCACAACATTTTTAATAGGTCCAAAAAATATCACATGGTAATTTTCAAATAGGACTTTGTTTTAATATAATAGATGCATTCATTAATTTAGTAATTAATAATATAATATTATTATAAATTAACATTAGATAAAAAAGTATTATATAAGCAAATTATATGCTCTTTTAAGGATTTTATAAGGATAATCTCTATTATATTAAAATGAAAGTAGTATATAAATAAAATATATAAAAAATTATTGGATTGGTATATTAACATATTTTTCACAATAATTTTTAATAAAGTGAAAACTATATATGCGGATCAAAGTCTGGTGTTAATTATAAAATTGACCCATATAAAGTTTTGGCCTGGCTCCACCACTGGATAGTGATTGAGTTGACTTTGTATATTTTATTATTTGGCATATTTGCTTATTTGTGCTGGTATAAGGTTGAAGAGGGTCTCTGGATGCTTTAAGTTTGTTCGTTACAAGAGGGTCTCTGGATACTTTAAGTTTGTTCGTTACAAACACAGAGACCAATCTGACTCTAGCAGTCTACAAGAAACGTGAAAATATAAGATCACAGAGACACAAACCAGAAAGGATGACACTATAATACCACATAATCAATTAATCATAACAAACGTTATCCCTAGAGTAAACCATATACACTATCAATGGATTTGTAATTATCATTGAAAAGAAGATTAGTATACTTTGTTACAAATTAACTGGTAGTTTATAATCATAACAAACGTTATCCCTTGGTAGTTTCTTTCCAGGTGAATCAAAATTGCATAAATAATTAAGAAAACAAAGTTCAAAAACGAAAAAGAAAGGAAAAGTAATAACACCACTATCTAGATCAGCAACTCTCATACCTCCTGGAACTGAATAGTCTCCCCCGCCTCTAAGCTGCCATGTTCGATATCGAGTAATCGATACTCTTCACGAATAACTTCACTACCAATCAGCCACCCCAAAAATAATAAATATATAAAAAAATAGATGACTGACAATAAGAAGACAAATCCGACACATTCGGTCCCAAGCCAGATTATGTAATCACGGCGTGCGTCGAACGCAAACGGAGGAGCGGCCATAGAATCTACAGATGGTTACTTCCATAGTTAAAACAATATATATATGTATACCTAAAATTCATAAAAACAGTAATATATAGTAATTATTAAATATTAAATTGATACGAAATCTAATTCCATCCAGATAAGGAATGATTTACAAAGATTTTTATCAATCTTGCAGCGAAATCATATTGATATCAATCGTGATCGTTCAATTAGATTTTATATATTACACATATATACATGAACGTATAATTAGATATAGATCACAAGGATTTCTAATTATCTATTAATATAGGAATTGGTTTTAATATTTAATTTTATATGTATCCAATTTTTTTTTACAAATTAATATATCTATAACAATTCATTTAAGAAAAAAGTATACTAATCTCTAGATATTTCAAAATCAAAATCTGTAATCATCTTATAAATTAAATAGCACGACTATAGATATTAAATTTTCAAATGGAATTTCAACAATTAATGTAATCAAATAAATAGTCAGTTGTAAAAGTTATATATAGTCTGATGGTAAATAAATGATACTTAAATTTATAAAAATAAATAAATATTAATATTCATGATATAATTGCATTACAAAATGATAACACATCTAAAATATATAATGGTCACATAAAAACATAATATATATATATGGTGCACGGATCAAATACTTGTTAATGTAATTAAATAAATAGTCAGCTGTAAAAGTTATATATAGTCCGATGGTAAATGATGTAGCTTTTTTAATTTTTTTTTATAATTTTGGTGATAGCTTTATTTTTTTGATATAGTTTTAAAGCTCTAAGGTTTTTGCTATAGCTGTAGATTTTCTAAAATCATGATATACATCAGTTGTAGATTAATACTAATACATATATTCAACAACATATTAACTGATACGAGATTAAATTTTAAATATATTATTATTTTACTAAATAATAATAATAATTTTAAAATATTCATAAATTAAATTTATAATATTTTGAAATTTATAATCAAAATAATTTCTTACATAATAATAAATTAATAGATACGTCTACTTACGAAAATTCCATAAATCCATTGTAATATTATATCGCAAATCCTTTTATATATTGTCAAAGATTTATCTATCCAAGTTTCTTTATTAAGTGAAACTGAAAACATCTCTATTATTTTTGAGAAATTCTTTATGTCCACTTAATATTAATCTATAACAAAATACACTAATCAATATTTTTTTATAAATAACACCTAAAAGTATTTAATTCTCTGTAAAAAATGATGACCCATCTGTGTTGTTTGACACATCTCTATGAGCTAAAAACATCTTTATGAATGTTTGACACTTTGTTTTTTAAAACCACAATTATTATCACCATTATTATTTTCAGTAGCTTACAAATATTATAAATATATATATTAAACTTAGATAATATGAAACCAACTTAATAATAATTAGGTAATATTTCGCGCCCTACGCAGCATGAAATATTTATAAAATATCAATAATAAAATTTAAATTTATATGATTTTCTCAAGTTATAATTGTAGATGTTTTAAAATTTTATCAACTCAAATATTATACAATTATGAAATTTCAAAAATTTATGGACTTTTGTATGATATATATTTAAATTATAATAATATTAAAATAGACATATAGTATATTTAACTTTTAATATCTATCGAATGAGTTTTTCTAATCATAACTTATTATAATCATTTTTATTTTTTCATAAATTAACAGTTTAGTAAATTATAATTGTTTATAAAAATTCAAAATATAACATATACGAAAACGTCTAAATTTTTGATTACTTAGTTAATGTGATTTTTAAATATTTGAATCATATAAAATTAAATTCTAATGATAGAATGTAAATAAATTTTACCAAATCTGTATTATTCAATATCATTAATCATCATATTTATTGTAAATCATATTAGATAATTCGTAGCTTTTTTTTTTAAAGAGGAAGATTTATTTGTGAACATTTAATTAATAGATGATTCACTATATTATATACAATGTTAATATTATAATAGTTTTAGTAACGTAAGTCCAATTTAATATAGACGGTGAGAGGAGTTGTGGTGTTGACACCTAATTATTGTAACCAATGTGACAACATAGAAATGTTTCTCAATTAATATAAAAAGGATAGAAAAAGTAAAACATTATAATAAGATGGTACACAAAATACTATTGACTAATGAATTAATTAATTAATATCAACTAAAATAAATAGTTCATATGATAGGTAGAGATCCTATTCTTAGAAGAGTTTTGTTTTGTTTGGAAAGCTCACAAACTGAGGTGTGGACATGTAGCTTTTTACATCACTTCTCCAGACATTTTCTTCTTTCAAATTGATGTGAACATAAAAATTATTAATAAAACTTGATTGCTTTAGATTTAATGCTTTAGGCCATGTTTAATCTGGTCTTTTAGGGGTGGGGTGTTCTTAACTTGATTTGACTGTTTTTTTCAAATATTTTTTGGATAAGAGATGTCTTTTAAATAAGACACGGTTCTTCAGTTTTCTTAGTTAAAAGTTAAGAAACATCCTTTATCAAAGATAAGAACCTCATGCTAAGAGATCTGCACAAACATGCCCTTATACTTAGACCATGATTAACCCTAAGAACCCATTTGGAGTTTTTATTTTTTTATTTATAATTTTTGTCTGATTTTTTTAAATAAATAAAAATAAACCAATCGCGGACCGCCACATGTCAGTGGGGCCCGTGAACAGTACAAAACCCAAACAAAGTGGGATCTTTATTAAAGGTTTTAAGGGTTGGTTTTTTAAGGTTTTGGTGGGCCCCACCCCTTAAGAACCTCCTTTAATCATGCCCTTAGAGCATTTTTATCCCTAAAACTCCCCCGTTGGGGTTCTTATTTTTATTTTTTATTTTTTGTTTGATTTTTAAAAAAAAAAATCAACCAATCACGGGCTACCATGTGTCAGTGGGACCCGCAAACAGTATAAGAACTCAAGCAAGAAGATCTCTTAATTAAGGGATTCAAGTGACATCTCTTAAGGTTTTGGTGGACTCTCACCCCTTAAGAGACCCCAATAATCATGTCTTTAGAGCATGATTACCGCAAGAGATTTTATTTTTTCTTTTTATAATTTTATAGTTTTTATTTTTTCTGATTTAAAAAAAAAACAATTGTGGGCCGCCACGTGTCAGTGGGGCCCGCAAACAATGTAAGAAACAAGTCATTTTCGTCTCTTAATTAAGTGACTTTGGAGATGTGTCTTCTGATATTTGTGGGCCCTCCCCTATAATTACCCTTTAGAAACAATGTAAGATACCAGCGTTAATGCTAGTCTTAGGTCTTGACTTGTGTCTCTGCTACCACGTGCAAACACAACTTTTTGCAGTTGATAACAGTTGTTGTTGTATACGACTGCAGGTGGAGAAATAAATATAAAAATATTCTAAAATTTAAGTTGATTTAATTTTTTAATATCATATATATATTTAGAATTTTATTAAATTTATTAACACTATCAATAAAAAAAGCAAAATTATTCACTATAATTTTTAAACATTAATATATATACATGCATAAAAATATATACATATATAAATGAAATAATATATTCTTTTAAAATTTCTCATATAAATCTCCAATTTTTTTATTGAAACTGTAACTTTCATTTAAACTAAAAATAAATAAACATAGTATTGTTATTAGTTATATTAATAATTAGTTATATTTTATTATAATATTTTATTTTGATATTTATAAAGTTATATTGGTAATTTCTTATTAAACAGTTGAAGTATCTCATAATCAAGTAGTCAAAAATATCTTAGGAAAGCACCGATTTTAATTGATGTATGAGTCATACAAATCGTTAATAACGCTCGAAACTGTAGTCACTCATATCTGCAAACTCTCGCAACTGCTTCCGCAACCACTACGTTTCAACCAGACATACCCTAAGAACATTATTCTTTCAGTTTAATTAATAAGCAATTTTCAACAAAATAAGAAATAACAAAAAATATAGAAAGATTAGGAATATTGATTTGACATCCACACTAATTTTCACTATAAACTAGGTGAAATTTGCGCTTTGTGTGGAATGAGCATTATATATACAATTATTTTACATATTATTATTTATTTTTTGTTCTTTTATATATATGAATAGTAAATAATAAATATATAATGAATAATTAAAAGTTAGTAAATAATAAATATTTATTATATTGGTGCGAGTACATAAATCAGAAAATTTACTTTTGTTTATTTACAATCATTTTATAGCAAATAAATAAATAAATAACTTTTATTTGTTTTATATAGTATATAATTAAATTAAAATTGTACATATATATAGTATATCTTTATATGGCAATCTATTAAATGATTTTTTCTGTTTATACTGTTTATAATCCTTCGTATATTTTATAACAAAAAAAAAATCAACCAATGATAACAATTTTTTTAATGAGGGATTTTAATAGATTTTGTAATTTATAATCATTTAAAAAAATTTAATGCAAATATTTATGAAATTAAAATATTAAGTTACCAATTCTTGTTCAATGAAGATTTTAAAATTAAAATATTTAAGTACTTTATATGGTATATAGTTTAATTATATATAGGGAAATTATCAAAAATACCACTTTCCTTGTACCACTTTTCAAAAATACCTTAATCACGTTTACCCTTATTTTTTAAGAGGAAAAAACACACTTATAACCTTTGGGAATTAATGTAATACTTAGGGTTTAGAGTTAAGGGGTGGGGGAGGGTAGGGGTTTAGGAATGTAAAATTTATGATTCTAATTAATTTTAAAATAATGTACTTCTTCAAAAATGTTATTTTTGAAAATGTCTCTTTAATTAGGATAAAAATGAAAAGTGGTACAACAAAAGTTGTAAACTTGAAATTCTCCTTTATAAGTAAGTATAAAATGCAACTTCATACTTATACGGTTCTAGATAATTTTTATATTTTTAACCAAAATTTTAAATCATTGATCATAATTTGTAATGTGGGGTTTTATGACTTTTAATAATTTATAGTTGTTTTTAAAGTTAAAATATATTATATAAAAAATAATATAAAATTTTATTATATGGTTAATGTTATTATTTATTTTATTTTATTAATATAAAATTAAAAAATGATATAAGATACAAAAGTTGTTAATAAATCTTTATTATTCAAAATCATTAACTGTTATATATATATATATATTTGAACCACATTTGATAATTTCATAGATTTTATTTAAAGAAAGAATGCAGAATACTTTTTATATATAATAATTAATTTTATTGTTAGTTTAATAAGAAAAAAAAGTATATATTTAGATGGACCAACTTATTTCTCTAAAGATTCTGAACTTCATTGTGTTGATTAGGGTTGGGAAAATAAACCGAACCCGAAAATCTGAACCGAACTCGATCCGATAAAGATGAATCCGATCCGATTCGAACCCGACATAAATAATGTATGGATCTTGTTTGATGGTATTTCAGATTATGGATATTATCCAAACCAAACCCAAACCTAAATGGATATCCTATAGAATCCAAAATATTTAAATTCTAAGAAAATAACTTATACCAAATATGATCTTTGATATGTATTCAAAATACATTAAAAGATTACAGAACATCTAAATTAGTTATCTGTCACATGAATGTTGGTGGTTATATTACATGAAGGTTGATGACTGAAGGTGGCAATTAAAGCCTCATGTTTTTAGGTTTTGGTTTTCTTCAATTAAATATTGTTTCTCATTTTATGATAATTTGGTTTATGTTTTATACTTTTAATTAATTGGTATTCTTCGTATCAATAACTATGTTTACTTTTCGTTTGATTTTGAATAATCACGTCTGATGTTCCTTTTTTATTTTGAATCGATTTTACTTATATATTGATTACAAAATAGGTACAAATCATGTACCTTAAAACCAAAAAAAATTTTACTTGTGTTTTGATTACAAAATAGGTACAAATTAGGTACTTTTAAACCGAAGAACCGATTGGGATCCGAACCCGAAAGCGCATCGGATTGTACCGGTACTTTGAAGATTTACTAACCCCAACCTGAACCGGATATACCCCGAACCGGTCCCAAACCAAATTTTAATATAATCCGAATAGAGCTGATTTTGACAAACCCGAAAAACCGAGACCCGATTGGACAAAACCAAAACCCAATTAGGACCCCGAATGCCCATGCCTAGTAGTGATGACACATGTCATAATTTAAATGATGTAATGCTTTTCAAATAATATATAAAGTATCCAGAAATCTAGAGAGCCAAATCCGGATAGTAAAATTTCATATGCATCAAAAACAAATATACACTAGGCTCGGATGATCAAAAAGAACGATGTTTCGACTGCTCTTTTGTTTCAATCTGTTCCTGAGACTTTGATTCTCGAGGTGGGAGAACAAATCGCATTGAAAGATATTTGGAACACCATCAAATCACGGAACCTTGGAGCTGATCGTATAAGAGAGGCGAGACTTCAGACATTGATGATGGAGTTTGATAGGTTAAAGATGGATGATAATGATACGGTCAATGAATTTGCGGGAAAGATATTGGGCATATCATCCAAAGTAGCCTCGTTGGGAAAAAACATAGAAGAATCCAAGATGGTTAAGAAGTTCTTGAAGGGTCTTCTGAGACACAAGTATATCTAGATCATAGTGTCTCTTGAGCAAGTCCTAGACCTCAACTCTACGGGTGTTCTGAGTATATACATGCACAATGCGAGAGACACTCATGGAAAATCCATTAAGCACATACTACATTATGTAAAAGGAACAACAAATTTTGGTATGTTCTTTCAAGAGAGATGGGTTAAGGAGCATCATTGGTTATAGTGACAACAGTCACAATAATGATGTTGATGACGGGAGTAGCACGTCATGACATACATTTTATTATGGTTCATCATTGATTATTTGGTCATCTTAGAAGCAGCTGACAGCCGCATTGTCATCATGCGAAACAAAGTTCATGGCGGAAACAAAGGCGGTAAAGCAAGCTATATGGATCAAGGAGTTGTTGTGTGAGAGACTAAGTGAAGAAGGAAGAAGATCATACTTAAATCAACAACAAATCAGCTATTGCTTTAACTTAAAATTTGGTTATCCATGGAAGGAGTAAGCACATACTTTCAAGATAACATTTCATTCATGAGTGTGTGGAGAATGGACAAATCAAAGTGGAGCATGTGTCAGGTGTTGAGCAGAAGTCCGACATCCTTACCAAACCATTAGCAAGGATTAAATTCAAGCAATAGAATAAGAAAAATTATCTCCCTAAATCAAGTTGGAATTAAGAAGGTGATTGTTGTGTAATTTTAAGCTTATGGAAACTTATATTAATAAGTGTTTAATATGTTAAAAAATAAACACACAAAAAAATATAAAATAAGAAAATGAAGTTTTCTATTTATGTTAGGTTTGTGTTTTTATATCCCACTTGTTAGAGAGAATAGTATTTCACTATAAATATTTGCCTCATGGAGAAGTGTTCCATAAGATATAAGAGAAACATATTGAGAGTTTTACTTCTTAAAATTTCTAAAGTAATAAAAAAAGTCATTCTTATAATTCTTGTGTTTCTAGAGAGATTTGAATTTTGAAGTATGGATAAAATCTGTTTTTTTTCTTTAGACCTACAGTAGGCTAGACCTAAACAATTAATAGATGTGGTGTGAGCGACGGCTTAGGATCACCAATTTTTTTTGGGAGATTTGTCAAATATGACTCAAAATTTAACTTTAAATACAAAAGTGTACTCCAACTCAAATCAAATGCAAAAGTAACTCAAAAGGCTAGTGAAATTATAAACATCCCCTCAAGACTAAACAAAAAAAAACAATATTGTAGTTTATTATTATAACCATGCGAGTGAGAAAACTTTCAGGAAAGTCTTATGAGAAGACTTTCCTTAAAGTTTTCTCATGATGTAGATCTTAAAAATAATTTAAAAAAAATATTTTGATTAGTAAAAAATCCTAATATTGTAATTATAAACATTTTAGAATGATGTAAATTTATATTTGCTACAATTGAATAGTTTTCAATATAGATGAGTAAATGTAAGTTACTCATGATATTCTTTGGTTTAGGGTTTGATAACTATGCTATAGTATTGTATGTGTTTTAGGGTTAGATTGTGGTATCTTAATTTTTTTTTCAAAAACTAAATTTGATCTATATGTGTTTAGTTTTGTATATATTAAACACTTTATAAGTTTATTTTAAGTTTAATAAAAAATTTGTATGTGATTTAGTGATATATTTGATTTTAGGGTTTGGAAGACTTAAATTTTTGAAGATATAATGTAACGTAGAACATATCTAATAGTATATTAAGATGAGGGAAAGCATCAAAATTTCTTTTTTCTAATAGTATATTATTAGGTGGGTTGTCCGCACATGTATGCATAAATATTTTATAAAATTACTTGTTAATATATACATTACTAATTTCAATTTAAATTTATAATTACATTTAAATTTTTATGTGAAAGTTCTTAAATATAATATATTCATTATTAATAAATCAATATTAAAATTCACTTAATTATAAAAAATTAATAATTTTACTTGATTAATATTTGGTTATGTGTTTTCTGGTTTCTGTTTTGTTTTTAATTTTAACTCTTTATTATAATTCTTTTAGGATAACAACAATATATACATATATATATATATATCAGAATTATCTTTTTATTTTAAATATTTTTTAGATTTTGGATAATTCTTATTATTATTAATTTTAATCATTTATATAATAAAAATAATATAAATTTGTTTTTATTTTTGAATAATTTATATATTTTATACATTAAAAGGCATAAACGATATTAATCACTCTAACTTTTAACGTGGGAGTTCCGTTGCGAAAAATCACTTCACAAATAATAGTATAGATAGTAAAATTTCAGACCCATCAAAAATTGAATATAAATAATAAATTCTCATGCTGATAAAATCTTAGATTCATCAAAAATTATCAATATCTGAATATATTAACTTTAAATTTTAAATATTAACATTCAAATATTATAAATTTATTAATAAATTCAGCTTCAGATGTTATATTTAATAATATATTTATTAAATAGATAATAAATTTTAGTTTTAGTATTATTTTATGTTTTTTTATATTTTATCTTGATTTCAATTGATATTTAATGTTTATATGAATATCCAAAATTCAGATAATCTAGAAACTATGTAATATCCGGTTGCCTAATTTTTTTGGGATATTCAGATTGATTCCACCTCTAGTATAAATAGTTATATAAGGACACCAAATTTTTGAATACCAGGTTTTCTCGCTTATTATTCAGAGAAAGTTGGAAACATTAAGATAGTTATCACATATAAATTGTTTGTTCGGATAGTTTAGTGAATCATGTATGAGGCTGACACATCCGAAGATAGGCTAATGGTGATGTATTGTACGGTTGGATTTGTAGGCTTCGCCCTTGTCACTCTCGGCATCATTGTATTCACTTGTTTTCGTACTTGGCTTTCTCTCGATAAACCCTCGTATACTCCTCTGAGAACCGACTCCGGCGAGGAAGAGCTGCAGGAAACGAACTTAACCGACCGTGTCAACCAATTTGAGTAGAACATACGCATACGCATGGTCTGTTTATTAGTTTGGGGCTTTACTTGTACACGCCATATGACTTTTTGCTTTCTCTCTTTTAAGAAAAAAAAAAATTCATCTAGCCATCATTAATTACTTAATGATGTTTTCTTCCATACAACAACAACGATACAGCTTCTAGGGTTTTAACAAACTGTTTCGCACTAAATGTATTTTTTTTTGTAATGGTTGGATAATTAAGGATAAGAATCGTAATCGTGAAGGAATTAGAACATGTACAGCATGATCGCTTCAAGACTCGAAACCCTAAACCCTAAACCCTCAATAGTTGGATTTAGAAGAACAAGAGCATAAGACTCAAGAAAACGATGATAATGGGTAGATACACGACGAGATCTCTTTTCCGGTGAGATGGCGTGGTGGTCGGCGGTGCTTTGGTGACTCGCAGTGGCTCTGGTGGCTGCTGCTCGTCGCCGGCTCCTAACTCTTCAATTAGACAGAGTTTCGCAACGTTTTGTCTGTGTAGGAAAATATATCTAAGGACTCCTTGTTATAGAAAAGAAAATGAAAAACCCTAGAATTTCTTCTAGATCTTTACATAAATGAATGAACTCGGAACTGATCTGATATTTTAAACCTAACCACTTTTCAACCAATGAAAAGTAAAATAGCATAAAAATTTGAAAAATTTTGTTAGATAATTATTAGACTAAATTATAGATAAACAATTGATTATCAACGATATTAAATTATCGAAAAGAGTAAATATTTGAGAGATATTTGATCCTCACAAGGTATATCGTTGCTTAAGATTTTTTTCCCCGAGGCGTGGTTTAATTTACACTTTATTAAAAATCTCAGTTACACAATTTTTATCGGTATAAGATTCATAAAGTTGTTAGGAGTCTTCGAAATCTATATAAACCTATATATATGACCTGTTTCCTATTAAAAATTTCACAATATTCTTTTAATCAAGGATTCAATAAAAAGTAGGGTATTTTCTGGGGGCATCAGGTTAACATCATGGATTCATCACGATATGAAGAAACGGTCATGGTGTTGTTTGGAGTAATGGTGGTGATGACCATCATTGTAACTCTTTTTGGCTGTTTTGTCTGTAACAAATTTTTCTCGCGGATGAGCAGTGAGAAGGATGGAGACATTGTACAGTTAGATTGGAACCCATGAATCTAATCCACGACGATCAAGGAAAAAAGTCTGCTAATGAAGAGATTTTATAGCTAATGTCTAGGAGTTAGTAAAATAGCTTTATTCCTCGTGTTGATCAAAAACAAAAAGCTTTACCTCTACAGCCTCTTTAGTTTTTATTTTTGACCGCCAACTTTGGTTTGTTAGGAGGTAAAAGTAGACTTCTCCCCATATATGTCGTCTTACAATTTATCAATAGTTAATGAAAACTTTGCTTTCTTCTATATTTTTTTTTCTTCATTGTTGGCTTCATGACCTAGATCTTTTAAGCTAGATCAAATTCTGGTGACTGAATCAGCATGTAATCTAGATGGCCGTTGATTTTGGATACTATTATGTTATAACTTGTTAATGCTCCAAAGATTCAGTTTTTTTTTATGATAAATGGTTATTCTAAGTAATCTGGATAACCAAATAAGAATAGAGCAATTAAAATAACAAAGATTACAATGAAAAGTTTTTGCACCCATAGCTAAGGAATCAGTAATCCCATTTTGCGCCCTTGGAATAAAAGAGATCGCGAATTTCGGGAAGCAAAGCTGCAACGTGTTGATAACTTCAAGTTCAGTAACAAATTTTGGCCAGTCATGTGGCTTATTTATCATTGTAATTTGTCCCAAAATTTTGACATTCCAAGTGTTGACGCATGCATTCCATAGCCCATATTAGAGCCTTCAGTTTTGTGTGTAGCGCTGCCTCTCTTCGTGGTAGGTTCCTTGTCCCTGTCAGTTGAATACTCCATGACTGTCCTTCGACACCCAACCACATCCATTAGACTGTGAAGTAGAGGTCCATGAACCATCCACTATACATATGTTATTCAAACGTAATACTTGATTTTCCGGTTTATTTTGTTGATTGGACGTTGTTAGTGTATATACCTTACTGTTATTTTTGGATCCAACTAGTCCCGTTGTAGAAACTTACTTGAGACTTTGGTGTATTGATTATAATAATTGAGAATACTTGAAAGGCTTTGATTTTTTGAGTTTTAGATGATTTTGTCTGAATCAATAAAGTTCTTCTGATTTTAGTTAAAGTATAATAGATTTTTTATCTAAAATCTTAAGGATATGAATTTTTATATTTTAAATATTTTTTTTACCAAAATACATTTACTGGCATAACAAATATCCAAAAAATATTTTCAACAGTAATAAAATTTGAATAGAATCAAAGGCCAATTAGCCATCTACTTCTAATTCAAGGTCTAATTAATCACTTATCCATGAAGTGACAATTGGGGTTTAAGACACACATTTTTGTTTAGTTTTGGACAAAAATGTCTTTCTCCAACTTGCACATTTATTTGTTGGTTGCAGGAAACTCAGAGGCCTATTGCAAAGGAATCTAGGATTTACTTCATTTTTATCCACATGTTTGCTAGTTTTTTTAATGCTAAAAATAGTATCAAATAATAATAATTTTAAAAATATAATACAAAATATTTTAATAGATAAAATAACATTATAATCTAGCATTTAATATGCTTGAAAACATATATTACAATTAACTGCAAGATCTCAATATCTCTCTGAAATCTACAATTTGTTATAAATTTGATATAGTGTTATATTAATTGTTAGCGGTTAACTTATTTGTTAGCTCATAAATGTTTGGTTAACATATACATTATTTGATAGATGGTTTGTTAAATAATTGATATATTGTTTAGCATATGCTCTCTTATACGATACTTGATACAATAGTATATCAAAACATGTAATAAGTTAAAATAGTCATACACATTGATAAACTATTTAACAAACACCATATAAACTCACAAACATTTGTATCAATTCTATTGTCAGCTTGTTAACTAAGTATCATACCATGTACAAGC
Source organism: Moricandia arvensis (assembly GCA_905132765.1). Taxonomy (NCBI): domain Eukaryota; kingdom Viridiplantae; phylum Streptophyta; class Magnoliopsida; order Brassicales; family Brassicaceae; genus Moricandia; species Moricandia arvensis. Next base: position 27,675 of record CAJHQP010001442.1, on the reverse strand, counting down.
TAACAAACCATTAATCAAACATCTACAATATTTGTTAACAGGTTAAACTTTTGTTAACACGTCTGGTGAATGTATTGTTAACGGCTAACATCTCTATTAACACCTACAAAATTTGTTAACAACTAACACCTCAAGTAACACATCTGGTACATGTATTTGTTAACAACTACCATATATGTTAGCAACTACCAAATATGTTAGCATATACAATAGTTTTCAATTGATACATAAAATATTAACAGTCGACAATAGCGATTAAAATAGGAAATATTATTTATAAGAAATAATAATTTTACGAGAGATATGCAAAGTAGAAAATTTACTTGTGGATTGGTAGGTGATGAGACCAATAATATTTGTTTGGATTGGTAACATGTTAGGAAGAATAAATAATTTGTATATGAATATCTTCGAATCCAACTTGGTAAAAATCATTTCATATTGTCAGATGTAGAAAAAACTAAGAAAACATCAATGTAAGAAAGATTCAAAATCGAAGACCATGAAAGATTTTACCTTCGCTTTAACAACAAAGTTTTCTTGTTCGTCATCATTACAAGCTTCTCTTCAAATCCATATTTGTAATTAGGAGGAGAACTAATACCAATAAGATGAGATGAAAAAGAGTTAGAAATTTAATAAGAAAAGGAAAAGAAAAGAGAAGAGAATAAGAACACGTGGATTAAGACAGTTAGTAGGCTGGCACAGCTAAACAGCTATCCGTAAGATTAAAATTGGAACAAAAATGTTTTCGTCATTTCATGGGTACTTAGCTAATTAAGGATACATTTATAGACATAAATACCAATTAACTCTAGAATCAATTACAAAGAAAACTGAATACATTTTAACATAACAGATTTAATACACACTGGATTTTAATTGATATTTTAAAATATATGATTGGTAAAAAAATCCTTTAATACAAATCATCCCACATCTTTTGCACTTCCCTATATTTCCTCTTCAGTATAATTAGAACACCTTTTAAAACATAAAAAAATACAAAAATAGGAATAACAACTATATATAAATAGTTATATACCCTTTTCTAAAATAGCCATTCTAAAACTGTTTTCTTTCTTTTCTTTTGTAACAGAAAATTGGAAAATTATAGATAATTATCACAAAGAAAGTTGTATGTGTATCATTTTGTGGATTTACTCGTACCAGGTTTCTAGCCTTCGACATATTTGGTTTCTCTATAATTATCTTCATTACTTAATGATGTTTTCCTTGTACAAGTTTGGATTTTCGTGTCTTTCTGCCTATTTATATAATTATATGTAGACATTATTAATTTAATAGTCATGGATATTCCCGACAACACATAAATGCTTATATTTCTTCTAGGGTTTTACTTTTCGTAAAAGTATATTTTAGATTTGACAAAGTATTTCGCATTAAATATTTGACAAAGTATTTCGTCCGATTTAGGAGTTCGATCGATCAGATTAGATAGACAAAGACGGATTCATCATCCTTTGCTAGACATGCCTCTCTCTCTTTTTTTCAGTTCTAATTATATTTTTTATTGTCTTGGATCCAGTCAGATTAACCATTGTTTTACTTCCTTTGTTTCTTTACTACGTTGTTATATCAATTGATTCACAACACTTGCAATTATGCAATGCAAAAAAGACAAGGGAAGCCAGTGATAAGAGACCCATTAAACAAGAAACACTTCTACCTTGTTTGAGCTGATTTACATTCATAGGTTTATATATTGGTTCACACTATAAAATATATTTATATTCAATAGAGTGCTTCATGTTCACAATGCAACAATAGCTAGACGCAGTGAAGTTCAGAAGTGCTTGTGTTATTCCACACGTTTTGAGGACTATGCCCAAATAAATCAAGACTACATAAAATGTGTAAAATTCTAGAGGAGGAGATCCTTGTACAACTGGAATCAATACATGAAAATGTGAATCACCAAACAAATAAAAAGAAAGAAATTTAACAGCAAATTCAAGAGGGGGTTTAACAAAAGAAAAATCCAAATGAAAAGAATGTTTCATGTTATAATCTAAAGAAACACCAATTCACGTGTTTTCAAATATCCATGTTTACGTGATTTGATATAGCTTTGCAGCAAAGATACCACCACATATACGGATTGCAGTTTTAAGCCATTAAACACAATTAACGAAAAATAAGGCACAGTTATGAGAAACCAGTGACCGACCAACTTCTTTGTAACTTGGTTTCGCTTACAAACCAAGACTGTTATTGTAGGATTTTTGTAATTTCTGTTTGTGTAGTCTTTTTCCACGTGGCAGGGTAAGGTGCTTACTATTGTTTTGTATTCCACGTTATATATAACAGAACGGATGGAGTATAAAAAGAAGAAAATGAAAGAGGTGGACGAAGAGAAGAAGCTAGTTTTTTAAAAAAAAATTAAGAAACAGTTTTTTATTTCATAGTTTTAAAAAATAGTTTTTTCATTTTTCTTAAAAAAACTAAGAAACAGTTTCTTAATTGTCCTTAAAAAACCTGGTTTAAGAAACCTACGTTAATCATGGTCTTAGATTTTGCATTGGATTTTGGAGAGTTCTATGACGTCATGTAAAACAAAACGGATGAAGTCTTTATTTCTAAGTGGAGATAATGCAATTTATGATCACTAAGTGGAAACAAATTATTACATTAATTACCATTTAATACCATTGACTAATATATTAACCAAGACTTTGACAAAGATCTTACCCAAGACTTTGACTAAAACATTGACCATGAAATGAAACATTTATTGTTTTCCATAATTCCAAACTTTTTCAATTCCTGGTCAAACTATATACATGTGAATTAATTATCTCGTGTCTCTTCTGTTGACAAAAATGGAATTGGGTTTGACTTTGACAAAGATCTTAACCAAAACTTTGACTAAAACATTGACCACGAAATCAAACATTTATCGTTTTCCATAATTCCAAACTTTTTCAATTCCTGGTAAAAATATATACTTGAGAAATAATTAATCTCGTGTCTCTCAAACAAATATGAAAATGGGGTTTTCAGCAATGTGGATGTTTTACTTTTGCATATGTTGTAGTTTTATGATAAGCTATAACTTTGGCATCGTGGAAGCAACTAAGACATTAAAAGGTGTTGAAGATTTGGACATAGAGCAAGAACTTAGAATTATTAACAGGCCTGCTGTTAAAATCATCAAGGTTCATCATCATCTCAATCTTTTAGATTTTAGGATATATAAATTGGTAAAGTAGATTGATAGTTGCTGTTATTTCTGAATCCACAGTCTATATATGGTGAACGGTATGGGTGCGTGGATTTCTACAAACAACCAGGATTTGACCACATATCCATGATGAATCATACATTCTTTCAGAAGAAGGTATATTGCTCTATTGTGTAGTATTATTTTAATAATTAACATATCACAAGTTCTTACAACATATTCAAAATCACATCAAAATATATTACTTTTTACTTATAATAAGTTTTAGATCAGTTTGGTTCAATTACTTTGCCTACTTATTAAGATTTTTTTTGTGTGTAGATGCGTATGTCATACCCCGGTGGATCAACAAAGCATAGGGAGAAACTCAGTAAAAAACATTTTGGCCACTTATGGGAGAATGGTGTGGGTTGCCCTATTGGTACGGTTCCTATACTTAGAGTCACTAAAGTTGATCTCTTGAGATTGAAGTCGCTCGGTGGTGACAATTCGAACCCCCGAGGTTCATGGAACAATACCTATGAACCTATGCTTTCCGGTAGTGACCATCATGTAAGTGTACTTTCTCAAAGTTTTTTATTTTACAATTAGAAATATCAAATATATAGTAAAATGTGGCAAGAATGAGACCGGTTGAAAACAATATAAACTAATTAATAAGCAATAGTTTTTTTTGTAGAATAATAAATTATAGACTATCAAATTTTTGTTTAAGTAGATAAATAAAGAAATATTTAGCTAGTTACGTTATAACTATTAATCGTGTTCATGTAATATTAATTTATTCAACAGTCTTTAACACTTTGAATTATGCATTAACATCGGCGTATTGATAAATCATCTTTATGAATTTTAAAGTTTTGTGTTATTTAATCAAAAAAATTAATACGTTTTTAGTACCAAATGATTAGAAATTGATTTAATGGAGTTTTTTTGTTAAATAATTTAATGGAGTTTATAAGTAAATCATTAGAGTAACTAAATCCAAGCTGACACAAACTGTAAAGACTACAATTTAACCATAAATTAAATTGTAATGACTTTGATGATCATGTAATTAACTTAAATCTATGATCGACGAACACCCATTATTTATTTAAAATTTTTGCAAAAGAGAACATCCATTAATTTTCTCAATCGTTTTATTCAGTTTGCTGTGACACGGACGAAAAGGGGACCAAAGATTTACAATGGAGCGACCATGAGGGTTGCTATTTTTAGTCCTCCGGTTGGACCGAATCAAATCAGCTCTACTCGATTGCACGTTCAGATCGGAAGTGAATTTATCCAAGCAGGATGGACAGTAAGTCAATTAATAATTTTTAAATACTCGACGTAATTTGGTGTGCATTTCTTCCATTTTCTTAATTAATGTATTTCAATCTTATTGTTGATCCATTTTAGGTAAACCCCCTATTGTACCAGGGAGGCATATCTCGGCTATTTGTTTATACTAATGTGAGCGAACTATATCTTATTTCTTTTTATTTTTTTTTCTTTATACACGAACGACGAGTCATGCATGGCGTTTGTTTGTGCTCATAGTCAATAATATTTGCATTTTACTTTCATGTATGCATTAACGAATTAAGCATAACCTTTGTGTTGGTAAATCAAATTATTAGTGAACGGTTTAGATTTTCATAATAGAATTAAGAATAAGTGCATAACCTTGTGAATATTTTATTCATGAGCGTTTAATTATATGGATTAATCATATATAGTCAGCCTTTTATTATATGAATTACGCATAACCTTTTAATATTTTTTTTTTGAAATTTTGATAATTAAGCATAACCTTGCAAATTAAGCATAATGTTTTCATTTGCTCATATATATAGAATTTTGTTCTTCTATCATTATTAATTTTTGGATTTGGGGTTTGGCATTTGATCTAAACTTAAGGCTTGATAATCATGATGATTCCCAACTACTATACATCAAATAGTACTTACATGTTAATTAGTAATGGTTTAATACACAGGCAGGAGGACATCAGTGTTATCATTCCAGATGTCCCCCTGGAGCCGGAATGATACTGGTCCGTGCAGATATTGCTCCTGGACTACCTCTCGATCCGCAAAATATAAAAGCTATTGACATCGCCATACTCAAGGTCACCTCTTTTGGACTCATTATATTTTTATTGTATAGTAAAAAAAATCCGATCATGAGGCCATAAAGAACCTGTCCTAGGCATAACCAAGTATAACATAGGCTTTGGATCTCCAAAATTTTCCAAGTTCATAAATATGTATTAGGATACGTATCACACGTCGGAAATTCAATGGGACCTTAAATAATTTACGAATTTTATACCCGGTCGGGTAGGGTTTAAAAACATGCTTCCAAATTGTTTAAAAAATTCTTTTGTATAAAAATCATTACTAGTTTTTTTATGTTCTTCAAAACCTCGGAGCCTTGATAAGTCATGACTAGGGGTAGAGACATATATTGCGTATTTGAAAAAGTATGAGTATTGTCAGTCCTGAGAATTTGAACAAGTGGATTTTGTTGGAGTACAGGACCGAACCAGCGGGAACTGGGGTCTGTACGTGTCGGATGAAGAAGTAGGGTTCTGGCCATCGAGCAGGTTCAAATTGAGCTCGGCGACGAGGGTGGAATGGGGAGGTGAAGTGTACAGTCCCTTATCAACTCCAAGTCCTCCGATGGGTAACGGCCGTTTCCCGGTGGGGAACCCTCACTACGACTCATATATCCGTGATATCTCCATTATCGACGAAAACTATAACACCGATAATACTGTGAAGAACACAGAGTCTTATACGGACAACAGTCATGGTTATAAAGTGAGAGACTCAACAGAAACATGGTGGAAAGTAGGTCATCTTGTCATTTATGGAGGCCCCGGGAAAATTTAGAGACCATGCATATGCTGTACAAATAAATGCAAAATTCATTTGCGCAGTACTCTACATGCATATGCTATAATGTGTGTGGTAAAATAATAATAAGATAATATTGATCAAGTTTTAACCATCAAGCTAGAGTTTAATTAGCGCATCCGCACGAGTGTTTGTTTATACGTTTTTATAAATAGACATTAATTTGTATAAGTATAATATATATTATAAATTTACTCGTTTAAATAATTATTTAATATGACATTATAAACACAATAATTTTCTAGTTTACATCAAGTAATTTCATTTTATCTTGTAAATCATTAATTGTATCATCTAGAATATGATTCGTATATCCGCACTAATGTACTTTTATGTTTTTATGGATCAAAATTTTACAATAATGTGTGATAAAATTATTGTATATACTATTTAAAATAGATGATGCTATATATTTTATACTTTTCAGTATTTATCATACTGAATTTACATTGGACTATAATTTATATGAAAATATACGTAACATAATATATATTTTTATATTAATCTATATATCATATAAATGATTCTTTTTATGTGATTTTTGTCTTAGTTATTACTAATAAATAATAAAAATATAATTATATAGTTTTAAGAAATATTATTCATTAACTATTTAAAGGTAGGCTATTAATTAGTTCTAAACACACACATAGATAATAAAATAGGAAAAGACAAAGAATAATAAACGTCATATTTATTAATTATTGTTTCCATAATATTTTAGTTATAATTTAACTTTGGAAATGCATTAAATGAACGGAAAAGACAAAGAATCCTAAAAGCGAGGTTAATTAATAACTTCAATGAAATGCCATTGTACCATTGAAAATAAGTTGAAAAACTAAGGGGTATTTTATTTTGTACTTCTCTTTTAAAAATATAGAAGTTCAAATCAATTGGAGACCGATTCATATATGGGAACAAGATGTCAAGCACAATTAGCTTTATCCGCAAGAAATCGTTAGAGGATTAAAAACCTAAGATAACCGGAACTCAGTTAGGAGAAGCTTTTTTAACCGCATTGGAATCAAAGGCGTCTTAAACTACTACCAAATGCTCGACCACTGAGCTATGAATCCAGTTCTACTCTTACAATAATAAAATTTAAATATTTTGTAGATTAAATTGAAATGCTGATTCAAACACACATGAACTGTGCGAGTTAATCAACCCTTTTACAAGTTATCCACAACATTCTTATTCCGAGAGTCACCATATTTTCCACACACACACCAACGAAAGCTCTTAAACTTATTACAAAGAAGAGGACAGTGTATCTCTATATCTCATGTGTCATGTCCAAGAGATGTTGTCTTCTTAGTATTTCATTTCATGAAACAGAGGATCTACGCTTTGTCCCCAATCTCCATTGTACAACTCCAATAGCTTCTCTGCTGGCGTAACCCCTGTTTTTGCCAAGAAAAGTAATACCTTCATATATACACTGGTCTTACCAAAACTTTACGCTAAAAGAAAAACAAAAACATTACCTGTTCTGACTACCTCGGCCAGAGCATTCAAGAAACCGGTTTCTTTGTAGTTTCTACGCTCCAAACCATCCTGAAAAATAACAAATAATTTATATAGAAATATATCTAATTACCAAAAAATATTATATAGCAAACAAATTTTACCTTTGCTAGCTTTAAGACATATTCTGCGATATGTTGTAAAGGACCATCTCTGAACATTGTCTTTAGGCCAGTGCTTGGAACCTTTTGTAACCCAATAAGAATTGGTTAAAATAAGAATATTTTGTTAGTAAAAGAAGATACTCATTCTCTCTACTTAATTTACTTGTGTCCTAAGCATCTCTCTTTCTTCAGGAGTCCAGTCAGCTATCATATCAAGAACAGTTTGGAGAGACTTCTCATCGTATAGCAAACCCACCTGAGATTTAAAATAAAAATTAGATAAATCCGCAAATCAAGTGTTTATTTCTTTTCAAGAGATGGTTTGTAATTACCCAAAAAGCTGGTAGGGCACACAACATCTCCCTGGAACCTCCATCAGCTCCTCTCATCTCCAAATATCTCTTTAACCGGACCTAATAGTGTAGTTACAAAACATAATCATATTAAAAATTACTCTAAACCAAATTAAGAAACAGGGGAGTTCAAAAATGATATAGTGTTCTTGAAACGGAGTAACCGACCTCTGGCCATATTGTTCCTATATGGTTTTCCCAGTCGTTAATGGTGGGCTGTTCATGAGATAGATGAGAAATTTTCCTGGATAAGAAATCCTACAATTTCAAGAAATATGTTTGGATCATAAGACGGCTCAAAATAAAAAATTAAAGGTTTAAAATTGATGCTGAAAAAGATATAGACCCGAGATGTCATTCCTCTACAATTGAGATAGCCTTTGTTTCTGTGTAAGAAGCACATTGGAACATCAAGTGCATATTCGACATACCGCTCAAACCTATTACAAGAAACTGATGACTAACCTTACTGTTTTGAACAAAGATCAAAGAGTTAAACATAACATTCTGATACTCACCCGAATGAGTCATGAAACACAAAAGGTATCATTCCTGTCCGGTTCTTATCGGTATCTATCCATAAATGGCTGTAAAACCATCTCAACAGATTAAAAGAACTAATACAAAAAATAATAGTGAGAGCTACACCAAAGAGTAACGTATAAAGCAACCTTCTTATACTTAGAAACCCATTTGGTTTTCCATTACTAAAAGGGGAGTTTGCGAATAGAGCTGTCGCAATCTGTTCAATAAGGATATAACAAAAAAGAGTGAGAAAAATATTTGTTTTGAGTCCAAAGAAACAAAATGTTAGAGCTGAAGTTACTCACAGGTTGCAAAGCTAGACTAGCGCGAAATTTCCTGATCATATCAGTTTCTGAACTATAGTCTAGATTGACCTGGACAGTACACGTTCTGAGCATCATGTCAGGTCCTGAGCCAGTTCTCTCTAAATGGTCTGTTATAAAGTCATACCTTCTCTGAACAAAGAATATACTTTGACCCATCAAACAAAGAGATTGAGCAAGCCACGTTCACTACATCAGAACTAATATGTTTGTGGAGGAAATAACCTTGGGCACAATGGTTACATCCTCAAGACTAGATTTCGGTTCATAGCCAATTCCTAAGAAACCAATTCCCAAATCCTTGGCAACAGTATTGACCTGGTAAAGGTGTGAATGGAGCTCATCATAAGTTTGGTGCAAAGTCTTTAGAGGTGCTCCACTTAGCTCCAGTTGGCCTCCTGGTTCTAATGATATGCTTTGCATTCCCTGAGATATATTTAAAATTTTCTCAACAAAATTGATATGAAATTATGTTAATTATTGTTGTATATAATTTAAAGAAATAAAGATAGAGTTGATCACCCTTTTCAGACCAATGATTCTCCCAGTCTCCATCACCTTATCCCAATCAAATCTCTCAGAAATACCATTAAGCAGTGCAGTTATTTGTTCAAACTTAATAGGACGCAAAGTCTTGACATCGAAACAGATTTTCTCGTGCTCTGTGCCTATTCTGAACACCAAACAAAAAAAAAATACAAAAGTGAGTTGGGACTACTAAGTACTTTAAGAGCACTTTTATCTCATAAAAAAAGAGGGTTTTATGACTTTTTGTGGTCTGAACCCCACAAAAAGCATAAGAAACAGTTCTTCTATTTGCAAAATAAGAACGGTTTGTGGGTGGTCTTTTATACTGTTTGCGGACCTCACCGATACGTGACGGCCCACAATTAGATGTTTTTTTAATTTATTTTTTAAGTTAGAAAATTGTTTAGAAAAAAAAATAAGAAATCCCATTTGGGTTGTTGGGATAATGATACCTTTAAAAGAGAAAAATAAAAGAGAATGATCGTAGTGGTTACCTCCACATTTCCTTTGTTCTGCATCCAGAAGAAAAATAGGCAATGAGATCTTCTTTAGTTAGTGGCTCGGTCGCGACTACAGCAGAAGGGCTTGCAGTTGCCTTAATCCCTTGGTTGCCTGCAACTATCTTGCTTCTTTTACAAGTAAGAGATTTCTTGTGTGAGGAGCTAACATAGGTTTTCAAAGCACTGAGGTTCATCACAGCACCAACCCCACAAGAAGAGAATACTAGAGCCATGGTGTATAGTTCCTGCAGCATTGGATCCTGAGGGTTTTACTCAAAGGGTTTGCAAGATATTGAGATAATGTGGAGATAAATCTTTCAACTGTAACAAAGTCGTCTAGAACAAAATCATGTCTCATATTGGTTAAGTGTTTCTCTGTGTAAAAAATTAGCATTGGATCCTTAAACTGAACTATTTTAAAATGTAAATGGAAGAAAAATCCCTTACAACATTCTAATAGTACTATGAAACCAACAGAGAGAATAAGGAAAACATAAATGAAGAGCTAAGGAGACGAAGAAGGGGAGCTAGAGGACGAAAGGTTGAGTTAGTAGTAGTGGTAGTTGTGTAGTTACTTGTTAGAAAATACCCATGATATATATATATATATAAGATTATTTCTCACTGGGTGGATGATTAAGTTAAATAATGTACACACTATATTCTGTGAAAGTAGACACTTGACACACATATGGTACTAACCAGAGTCAGTGTTGCCAACGTTCACGATGGTTTCTCCAATTCTCCGAGACCACGTGAATCTAAACGAATATATTCGTTTCAGTTCTTTAGTAGTATGGCATTGTGATTTGTCAGTTTTTGAATAAGACAAAAGGGGAAAAAGGCCAGTTTCATTTTTCTTTAAAGTGTTAATGTTTCTAGTTTTGGAAATTGATGTCCCTTCAAGAGGGAATCAAAGAAGAGAAATTCAACATGCTTGAAGAAAAACAAGTGGAACTGTGGAAGAAAGTATAAAATGGAAATGAGTTGTGAAAAACACGTTAATATGTTGCTTGTGAAAGTAAATCCTTTCACTCGTTGGTAGTCTCATTATAATCAAAACCCAAACGCGAACGAATCTTGGTACCTAAAGTTGGGATGTTTCAAACGCTTAAGAAATTTTTAAATCATATTTGAATTGAATATATTTTTGGGTCAGCCTCTGATTAAATAAGATCAACTAGTATGCTAATTAATGTTACAAAAGAAAAATTAGTATACTAATCAACATTAAAAAAACATGTGGAAAGTTTTGTACCGACATTATTTTAAAGATGTAAAGGTACATCTGTCGATAACACTAAGACTTCATGCGCATTAGGCATTGTGCAAGTATAATAATTTCAAAATAACAATTTTTTATTTTAATTAGTATAATATTTAGACTTTGATTTTATTAAATGAAAAATTAAAATTATGAAAAAAAAATTATTTGTAATTTGATTTAACTATTTCAAATGAATGAATGATTTAACTATTTGATTTAATTATTTGTATTTGATTTAACTATTTTCATATATGTATATATGACTTAACATGAATTAAACCACAACAAGAAGCCACCATTAAAATTTTGATGACTATATATTACTCAAAGAGTTTGCAAGATATTGAGATAATGTTTTAAGTACTGTGGAGATAAATCTTTCAACAGTAGCAAAGCAGCCTGGAACAAAATCATGTCTCATTTTGAACTAAATGAAGAGAAATAAACACCTTAGGATATTCTAATATTATTATAACACCACCAGAAAGAATAAAGAAAAAATAAATGAAGAGCTAAGAAGAGGAAGACAATTAACCTGAGTTGTCAAAGTTAAGGCTGAAGAAGAAGGGTAGTGGTGGTTGTGTAGTCCTAACTAATACCCATGCATATATATATAAGATTATTTCTCATTAGATGCATGATCAAGTTCAATAATGCACACTTTTAATTGTGTCTATAAATGTAGACAGTTTACGCACATATTGTGCTAAACAGATTTTATTATCAGTTTATCAAACCTCTGACTACTTAAACAGTCAGTGGTGCTATTTGATGATTTTCCGAAATCGCGTGAATCACGTCGAAAATATTGTTTTCATTGTTTAACAATATGGCAATGTGATTTGTTACTTTTTGCATTAAGACGAAAGAAAGAGAAAAAAAAAAAAGTTGACCTTTTTCATTTTTCTGATTAAATAAGATCAACTAGTATGCCAATTAATGTTATAAATACTAGTATACTAATCAACATTACAAAAACATGTGGTAAGTTTTGCACAGACATTATTTTAAAAATGTAAAAAGTACTTCTATCGATAACACTAGAAGACTTCTTACGCAGTTATAATAATTTTTAAAATAATAATAATAAAACTTTAATAAGTATAATTTTTAAACTTTAGTATAATTAGTTGAAAAAATAAAATTACAAATAATAATTATTTGTAATTTCACTGAAATATTTCAATAAAAATTATTTAGAATTTATTAAATTTCAATAAAATTTTAATTTATATTTTTAAAATAAAAATAATAATATTTATTTAAATGGTAAATATGATTTTTGTTTGCTCTATATAAAATACATTAAACTATTCAGAACTAATCTATTAATTAAACTAATAAATTAACAGTCAATCGTTCAACTTAAATATTTTATCATGATTTAACGTGAATAAATGAATAATTTATAAATTTAAATTAATTTTACATCATTTATTTTTTTTGGTTAAATTTTAAACAATTTTTAACTATCTAAATTTTTTGACTTGATTAATAATATCTTAATTTATATTTGCTAAGATACTCTTAAATTTATTTTGACAATACATATACATATATATATATATATATATATATATATATATATATATGTTTTCTATTTTTGAAAATATTTTTATATTTTTAAATATATTAAATAATATATACATTATTGTTAGAAAACTTATCAAAAATATAAATTTACATAAATGAAATGCTCTATCACGTTAATGTCATATCATATTTTTAAAAGTTGTGTCATTTTTTTGTGTGAGGGAATGAGATAGTGACATATAAGCAAATCATTTCTCAACTAATATTTAGAATTTTTTTTACTTTTAAGTGTGCAAATATAGTTATATTTTTAAATCTAATATTAATTTATTTTTATTCATGATAATATATGAGTTATTATCGTATTATAGAAAACCTACCAAAACATAAATTTACATAAATAAAATTGTCCATGTTATAATTGCCTGGGAAGATAAATAAATAACCACAAGATCATTGATATAAATTTTATGTACTTAACAGATATAAAAGAGAGACTTATGAAGCAAAATCCATAAAAAAGACAAAAAGAATGCAATAAAAATCAAGTAATTATTTAAACCCACGTATAACCAAAAAATAAAAAAAACTTCGAACGATAAACCCTATTAAAATTCTAAAAGCTTTTCCCTTATTCCTAATCACTAAATATATCTTGATTTGCAAAGGTTGTGCTTTGCCTTGATCGTTGTCCATCATTTATGCTTGTGGGTTAGATTCATGCTTTCATATTCATATGCATAATTTCTTCATCGTTCTCTTCACATGCCTGCAAGGACCATTTAACAAAATAAAGACCCGAAAAGAAAAACAATGACGGGCATCACCACTATTATCCAAAACGGCACTACCACAGTTTCCTCATACAAGACCTCTCTTAATGCATGATGCTGACAGACAACTATTTTAATTTTCCACATAGTGATGATAATTATTCTCTTAAACTTAGTTAAACTTTACTTCTACAAGTGAACTGAATAAAGACTAATGACATTGACATAGGAAATTTATTAAATAACTACAACTCATAAGTCATTTTAACGTATTGTAAAGTAATTAATAAACATCCTGGAAAATCAAACAAAGACATAGTTTTTAATGATTAGTAAAATCATTAGCTATTTGATAATAATTCTTAGTTTTAAATTATTGTGATAAACAAAGACAATTCAACAAAAAAATTGTTTTTTCCACTTGAGATTATAGAAATCTATGATAACTATCTAAAGCATCCTTTACAAAATGTTACTCTTTTTCTTCAAATATCTCAAAAAAATGTTGAAACATTTGATGTTGGCATAAGAAAATAACGTTGAATTAAATGATGTTGGTATATATGATGTTCTAAATGAACTTTTATCAGAATGTATGTAGGCTTTCAACTTTAAGGGTTGGGTATTATGACAAAATGACTTAACGGATGTTTTCTTTTATAAGCGATTTTGAAAAACATGAGAAACTTGTGAAATATATATGGAGCATGAAGAAAACAATCTAATGCAAAATCTCAATCGGTAAAAGCAAAGAGATTGCCGTTGTCATGAAGAGTTACAATGAGCAACTCAATGACCAAAAAATGAATTTGAAAGTGAAGGAAGAAAACTAAGAGACGAAACGATAAAAAATTGAAGAAATTGAGAGACCAATGCCTCAAATGTACAACATACGCACAACATTGGTTGGAACAATAAGAAGATAATGAGACAAAACTAAAAACTCATTCTCTTTAGCTATCACTATGGCTCTATATTATGCATCTTAGCTTTTCACATTTTATACAAAAATGACTAACATTCTTATGTGCCTAGCAAAATTTTAAGTTGTTAAGTTTTAAATGGTGTTTAACGATCTAATGCTTTGTGTAATGCTATTTTTTATTTTGTCTAACTATCTGATGTTTAACGATCTGATTGCTTTTCAAATGGTGTTTAACGATATGATGTTTGTTAGAAGCTACACATGATTTAGTCATGTTCTGACTAACAATTTAATGCTTGTCAAATGGTGTTTAAATTTGTAGGAAGTAAACTAACTTGGCGAATATGTAATCAGAGTTTCAGAATACACTTTATGATGATCTAAAATTTCCTTATTTTGAAGATTAATTATTGTATAATGCTCCAGAAAGTGAATAAACTTTTTAATGATTTAAAGAATCAAAAGAAAGACACGCTTTAGCAACTACAATCTAAGGTAAAGATCATCAAGGAGAATAAAGAGGTAACACAAACATTACAAACTTTTTTAGATTATATTTTAAAAGATTGTTTATTTAGAAGATCTTTGCCATATATATATTTTTAGGAATTGAGTAAAGTTGGTGATGCTTTAAAGAAGCAAGAAAAGGGGAATTTTCATTTACGTTGTAAACTAGCAGTCCAATATTTGAAGGATAATAACATCGAAAAGGTTAGTAAGAACTTAAACCACAATTTAGACAATAGTTGGAAAAAAAAAATTATTTTAAAGATTTAATAATTGTATAATGTTTCACGAACTAAATAAACTTTTTGTTAGTTAAAAAACCAGAAAGAAGATATGCTTGATCAACTAGATTCTAAGGAAAAAATCATTATGTTTACTATGATTGGTGATGGTTTTATGACGACATATACCTGTTAAAAAACATACTTATCATTGAAAATTTGAGTGGAGAACAAGAATCTTGAGGAAACGGTAAATCTTACTATAACAATAGTTAGAGAAAATAGTCACCACATGATGATCAACAGTATATGTTTAATGCGGCTAAATCCATTTGGATCATATTCAAGTAGCTAGACATCTTAACAATTTGACAACTAGATAGTTGGACTCTTAGAATAATATAAGAGCGAGTGGATAACTGCTTTTTATAATGAGCGTGTAAATCTTGTGCATGAATAGATGATGAAGATATAGTTATCTTATCATGTTGTCATACTTAACCAATTAGTTGATTCTTATTGTTTCCAATTTGTGTTTAGATAAGATTGGTTTTGGGAAAAATTAAGATAAAATTAATGTTTTGGATCTTTTTGGGAGGACTGATTCTTAAGCTTCTTTGAGAATTTATAAAGAGATACTGATTAGGTTGGTTGTTACTGCAGCTTTGGCATTGGTCATGCAGTATAGAACGGCAACACTGTGGAAAAAGTCATATAAGATCTCCATGTGGCAACCCATGATAATTGTCTTACTTGACATCTTTGGAATTGACACAGCTGCTGGAATTCCACATCTTATCAAGGTCACTGATTGAGTTGACTTTACATGTTTCATTATTTACTTATTTTGAACAATGTCGACGATATTTCATAAACTCGAGTTCGTCACATTCTCCTCTTCTTCGTTTTTACTCTTCTGTTTACTTTGGTCGCAAGAATAAGAAGATTCGTCCCCATGCAGATCGTAAAGGGATTCAGAATCAGAAGCTGGACGAACTCGAGCGAAGAGCGACGAAGAGATCCCTTAATTGATAAACCTGAGTTCGTCTTAACCTTCTTTGTTTTTGCTCTTCTTTTTCTTTTCTCCCCAGAAATTTCAAGAATCAAGAATCGTTACTTGCAGACCGCGAAGATACTCGGAACGGAAGGTCAAGTGCATTTCACGAACGAGAGAACAAACCGGATCATCCCAATAAACCCTAACTAGAAACCTGAGGTTCGTGTTATTATTCCTGTGCTTTCTTGAACCGCAAGTAATATTAGTGAGTAGAAACGTTTTACATAATTTACTTACATCTGAATCTTGCATGTTCAGGTTGAAAATCTAGCTGTCAAATAATGCAAAGGGAAACTCTTTCTGTCACAAATAGTGACATTCTAGAAACCGTGAGTGCATATCTTAGGGATAGCGACCTAGTGGTGTTGTACATTGTGTCCGGAACAGGTTACGTAACCGATGCTATATTGTCGCAAGAAAATGCTCAGAATCAGTGGAGAAGATATCAAGTAAGAAGTCATATAGATAGTTATTAATTAGTTTCCAAACACTGATTATAGATTTGACACTTTCTTTACAAACAGGGGCAACGCAGAATAGCTAGTATCTTCGGTCAATTCCAACTTAACAATCCCCATGGCTTTGTCCGCATCAAGCTTGACAATGTGGACCCTGAGTGGTCGACTGCCATAGCCACTCGTCTCTTCACTCCCAGCACTGTCATAGTAAGACTAAGAGTTCCATTTTCTTAAGATTATTTGTTTATATTGGCAATGCTAATTGTACATTTTTTTGCAACAGCTAAATTTACTTGTGATTAGGAGACCACCTGTAGTGTTAGGGAAAAGGAGGATTCAAGCTGATCGTCCCTAAGAAACCCGCAGAGAGCTAGAAGAGGATGCGTACAAGTCATGGTGTCACTGTTTCTAAAACTGTTTTTAATTTTTTTTCCTCTGTTTTTCAAAACATTTTAGTACAAAACTAAAGATTAGACATTCGGTAAACAAAATAGAGCATGTGTATTTTTAATTGAGAGCATATACAATGGACAGTTATAACTAATTTGCTAGTATGAAATAACCCAATAACCAAAAGGAATAACTTATAACTAATTTGCTAGTGTGAAATAACCCAATAACCAATGGACACTAATGGAATAACTGTGTCCAAATTTTCAGAAATTCAAAAAGGAAACAATTATTTACATATTATAATATCTTTGCATAATAACCAATGCACTTGAAGATTGGTAGATAGATATATATTATTGTGTTGGAAGTTATAACAGATAATTTTCTTCTGATTTTTCATTGCTTTGAATCTTAAAAAAAATAAAAATCAGTTTTCAAATCCGATTACAACAAATAAAAAAACAACTTATTCCCGAGACTTGAGTTCTTCAGATAGCATAAACTCACACCTTGAAGTCCAGTCCTTAGTACAGCAGTTCCTGGAACACAGGATCTACGCTTTGTCCCCATTCTCCATTGTACATTTCCAATAGATTCTCCGCAGGTGTAACTCCTGTTCTGACCACTTCAGCGACAGCGTTCAAGAAACCAGCTTCCTTGTAGCCTCTACGCTCTAAACCATCCTGAGGAAGAAGCACACAAGAATATTTATAGGTAGTCACTGAATTGGAGAGGATAGGTATCTGGTTTAAATTTTTATAAGAGGGTGCTTATGATTATTAACATACCTTTGCGAGTTTCAGGACATCTTCAGCGACATGCTTCAACAAACCGTCTCTAAACGGAGTCTTTAAACCAGTTACTGGAACCTGTTGCACAATCAAGAATTGGTTTAAGAGGAGATGTTTTCTCACAGTGGAATAAGAGAGAATGTTAATGTGGCTTGTCTCGGTTTTACTTTGTTCCTTAGCATCTCTCTTTCTGCTGGAGTCCAGTCAGCTATCATATCCAAGATAGATTGGAGAACGTCCTCATCATATAACAAACCCACCTGAGGTTTGAAAAAAAATATCAAAACAATGACTGGTACAACTTGAAATCAGAGGACTCACGAAGCAAGAGTATATATATATCAGGTAGTAGATGTAATCACCCAAAAAGCTGGAAGAGCGCACAACCTCCTCCACGGACCTCCATCAGCACCTCTCATCTCCAAGTATCTTTTCAACCGAACCTATTAATGTTAAAGCTCAATGTAAGACATGGAACTGAAAGTCACTGGTTTATTAATGGACGCTTGAGGTATATGCTGAACCTCTGGGAAGATTGTTGTCAGATGATTTTCCCAATCATTATATGTAGGTAGTTCACCAGGGAGACAAGGAAGCTTTCCAGCCAAAAATTGCTGCAGGATTAAGAAAATGATATGGTTTATAAATGGCTCAAGAAGATCCCATAGTTTTCAATCTGTTATTGTTAGACAAGATTTAAGGATAGAATCTGACCCTAAATGTCATTCCAGTACAGTCGACGTATTTATTGTTTCTGTAGGCGAAGTACATAGGGACATCAAGTGCGTAGTCAACATACTGCTCAAACCTATACCAGATAAAAACAAAAGACACTACGTATTAGAAAGCTGTTTCATGAGAATGACATATATCCAATATAACCATATACATATGTAAGAGAATCCGCAGAATATAGCATCTTGTAAATTACCATTAGTCATATTTTTATAAGCTTCTCTTATTACACTAACCAATGAGATGCAATGTTTGTTCTTGGATAAAAACAGTTTCATACTCACCCGAAAAAGTCATCGAAAACAAACGGTAGCATTCCTGTGCGGTCCTTGTCAGTGTCTGTCCATATGTGGCTGTTGAAACGTGCAAGAGTTATAACGTGGAAGGGAAACAATAACAAAACGAGTATAGTGGATAATGACAATTAGATCCAGAAACCTTCTCATGCTGAGAAACCCGTTTGCCTTTCCTTCGGTAAAAGGGGAGTTTGCAAATAAAGCCGTTGCTATCTGTTGAGTTTGTATAAAATTGAGGTAATGGTTAGTCATAGTCGTTAATAAAAAGTTTCTGGTTATGCCATAAAGAGCTCGAGCTTCTCACAGGTTGCAAGGCAAGACCAGCACGAAACTTCCTGATCATATCAGCTTCTGAGCTAAAATCCAGATTAACCTGTCAATAAGTTTCAGCATAAGTTTATTGATGGAAGCTGAAAGTTTAGTTGAAGGAACTTTTAAGTGATGAAAAGTCAGATATTCATCTAACCTGAACAGTACAGGTTCGAAGCATCATATCAAGTCCAAGGGAACCAACTTTGGGCATGTAGTTTCTCATTATGTCATATCTTCCCTGAACAGAACACATCCGCCATCATAAAAAAAAAATGATAATAGTAAAAACTTATAGAAACAACAATAAGATGCACATGAAGTTGACCATGTAGAACCAGATATTTCAATCTCCAGTAATGGCTCATACCTTTGGCATGATGGGTATATCCTCCCTACGCCATTTAGGCTGGAAACCAATCCCCAAGAAACCAATTCCCATTTCTTCAGCGACGGCTTTTACCTGTTGATATCAATAGAGAGTTGGTTGTTTATCACATCTTAGGCTAAGAGTATTGACCATTACTATCTCTCAAACTACCTGATAAAGGTGTGAGTTGACTTCAGCACAGGTTTGATGCAGAGTCTCAAGAGGTGCACCACTAAGCTCAAATTGACCACCAGGTTCAAGTGAAATGCTTTGTTTCCCCTGATCAACAAAAGGAATAGACTTATCTATATCTACTATCTAATATCACCATCACACTACCATGTATTGTTCCACAGGATCAAAAAGAAGAAACACATGGAGGGAGGGTAGGTTTACATAAGTATAAAATAATTAATAAAAAAAAATAAAATGAAACGGTTGTTTTCTCTCACTCTCGCTATCCGAGCATGAGCCGGTCGGTCAGTGGAGCTGAGCTATCTACGATAAATTCAAAATGATTGTGAAAGAATATTCTTCGCATTCTGCTCCCTACTTCTCCTTTATTTATAAAACTTGCTTGTTCATCATATTCTATCTTTCCATTAAACTTTTATTCGTATGGAGGTTAAGACATCACAAATTTTATGAAGAAACTTTAATTGTATGTGGGATGGTATGAAAAAAAATTGTATGAAAAAAAATTATATGAAAATAAAGATATATATATTCTTATTTAAATATTAGACATTATGAAAAAGTCTAAATGTCTGACCGGCATGTTTCACCTTTTTTTTCTTGTTTTCTCTACCATGTCTGATGCAGGTTTAGATTTGGAGTATGATATAGTTATGTTTATATAGTTTTTTTTTTTGCGATGTATGATGCAGATTTGAATATAGATGATGACATGATATAAATACCAATATGTATATTTATATGGGAAAATTTCCTAAAAATATCCAAAAAGATTAATGACCAAAATAACACAAAAAGAAGACAATGAAA
The DNA here is from genome assembly GCA_905132765.1 of Moricandia arvensis. Classification (NCBI taxonomy): domain Eukaryota; kingdom Viridiplantae; phylum Streptophyta; class Magnoliopsida; order Brassicales; family Brassicaceae; genus Moricandia; species Moricandia arvensis. Next base: position 7,061 of record CAJHQP010001442.1, on the reverse strand, counting down.
AAAATATGTTTTATTAAAAAGTAAAACAACTCAAGTATTTTTCATTAATAATATATTTAGTAAAATTTTTATAGAATTATTATTTAAATATTTATATTTTAAATCCCAAATTAAGACTCTAAACATTAATACCTAAACTTTGAACTCCACCACCTCCAAATTTAAACTATAAATTTAAATTAGTTAATTCTAATGATATAAGTATCTTTTTGCTCTTTATAAAACTTATTTTTAGTTATTTTTTATTTTTACACTATTTTTGATTAAAAAAATTTAAAAGCTATTAAAAAGTATTTTTTCTATTTATATTGTAAGATGACGAATAGAAAATGTCTAAATAATTAACATTCCAAAAGAATTTGTAGTTATGATAAGTTAGAAATTACTATGTATTTCTATAGACTTGATATTTCAGTGACATTGATTTACATTTGTATTGTTATTGTATTAGTATTTAAACTTTAAGTTTGCATAATTCATGTTACTGAACAACGAATTAAACATTCTGGACAGTTTGTAACTGTAGCTAATGGTAAACTTAATAAGATTAGTTTTCTTTAAAGATTGATCCATCGTGTTTAAACCATCAGTTTTATTTTTTTCTAATCTTGTGCTGATATTTTATGAACATCTCACCTTCTCAAACATTTTAGTTAGAAAAAATAATGGAAGAATTGTGTCATTAATCACATGTTTTTTTTTTTTTTTTTGCATAAAGTCATTAATCACATGTTCTCAAATGAAATACTCCACACACAGATTACCATGATAATAGAAAAGGACTTCATAGTAGGTGAAATCAAACCAGTACTCTATGTAGTCTATCATCAAGTCACCAACAAAATGTATGAAAGAACATGTGAATGGTATATAAAAAGTACTATCAAATGTGAATCAGTCTTACGATTTTGAAAAAAAAAGAAGGTAAGAAGAAAATTTGATTTTAAAAGAAATAATACCTAAACTATAAAGTAAAAAACTATATTGATCAACGCCTAAAATATGTTATTAAATTAACAAACCAAAACATGTGCACCATTTTTTGTTATAAGCATATACAAAATTATAACTGATGGTAAATAAGTTATTACAACATTGATTGTTATAACTGATGTTAAACATAAACAATTTGTAATCATTTGTCAATAAGTAATTTAAATTAAAATCATTTATTTTTCTGATACTAGTTATGCGATGTAATATGATCATTTTTTTGTAGTGAAGGAAGCTCAATAAGTATTAGCATTATCGTGTCAAATGAGTATATATCAAGGTTATTAATTGTTGTTTTCACGCACGGAGGAAAAAAAATCAAGTAGTATTTATATGAGAAATATGGTACCATAAGATCCATAACTGTTTTATATATCGATATTTTAGAAAATGTACTGAAAGAACATGCGGTGTTATTATCAGGTATCTACTATTTTAAATTAGTTAGGGCTGCCACTAAAATTAAAAGCAAGTAGCGGCAGACTGCTTGCGTGTGCATTTACGTATTGTAAGATGTGCACTTCTATGTTACATATTTAATTAAGGGTACCTAGTATCTACCATGAATGAATGAATATTGTTTTTGGTAAACATGAATGAATGAATATTGTTTTTGGTAAACATGAATGAATGAATATGATATAAAGAAGTTATATATACACATGATCGAAAGTAGGTAGACACGTGAGTAAAATATGTGGCGGGCGGCCATGACTTATATTATCGACACATCAAGGCGTAAACGGAACCCACCTATACAGTTTCTTCAGTATTTGTATCTAAACTCGTCACCATTGTTTCACAAAACTTATGTTAATGTACAATTTAATAACTAGCATATCACACAATCGAAATCTAAGAGATAACAATAAAATATTGAGACAGCCGTCAAAATGTGAAGTCAGAAATTCTAAAATGTACAAAATAAACTTTGATGTTTTTTTTGGAACTTAGAGAGATACTTCCCATAGAACAGATCCTATTCACGTAAGGTCTTGATAAACTTGATGTTGCTTAATGACTCTTTCAATCTATCTCTCCTTTATACCAGAACCTTAACATTTTTCAGGATCCACTAGCAACCCCCTAACTTATGATTTGACATTTAAAACCCCCAACTGAAGCATACTGTACCTTAGATATGATCACATATACATCAGTTAATTGCACTATAATTAATGACTTGAAGTTATCGAAAATATTTTCATAATGGGAATTGTAATAGTAAAGTCACAACATTGGTTGATTGTTCAACAAAATCATTTTTTTGTATAAGTCGAATAACAAGACACCTAAAACATGAGAAAAGAAACTCGAGGATGTAACTAAAAAGAAACTCGAGGATGTAATTAAAAAGATTTTGGTTTAAAAACAACATATGAGCCTGTCAAGTGAGATACACAGGCCTAAATTATATATGTAAGAGATGGATTATATCCTTTTATAAAGCCCATCAAACAAAGAATTTGGCCCACTTAGTCAGCTCGACTCAACTTTACTCATCAGCTTGGCTGTGCGGATTGATTTTACTTGGCACCAAAAGCTTGGCTTAAACAACCTGACTGCTCGGCCCAATTGCTCGGCCTGTAAAACATAGCTCGGCTCATTAGATTATAACACCTAGGGCAAACATAAAAAATGTTTATCTATAAAAAGAGGATGAGAGCAACCAATTAGAAAAGTAACTTGAACACACATAGAGATTGACGGCTAGAAATTAGGGATTTACTCTCTTGTTTTTCTCGCCGACTTGTAATTTTCCGGCTATCTCGGACGAACATCAGTAAGTTTTCTCTTGTTCTCGCACTCTATAAACCATTACTCTCTTTTGATTAACAAAACACCTTTGAAATAACCCACCATCGAGTTTTATTCTTATGGTTGATCAAACTCAGATTCAAAAATATACACAAACCCAGTTTAACAAAAACTATGTGTCTAGCCTTGAAGAAGCATATATATAATTTTAATATTTAATTTACAAGTTTTTAAAGAACATTTCAAAATTAATTAAAAATATCTTCAAGGATGGCTAGAACTTATTCATTTAGGCTATAAACAGTGTAGGTAGAATTATCTAGGAAATATAAAAAATGAAAGTTTTGGGAAATATCTTTATTTTTTATAAATTATAAGAATAAAAGGAAGTTTTATTAAAATAACATTTTAAAATATGAATTACATTGAAATGTATCTGAATAACAAGATACAGAAGCCCTTAGTTGTTTAGTCACCCTTCAAATAAAATAAATATGGAAAAAATCTTATCCAGCAGAAGGTCATATAGAAAGCCTGTTTTATATACTTTAATAAATAAAATATACATAAATATATTTTCTACTTTTTAAGATTTAGTACTATATAAGTTTATTGTAAAAAAGATGTTTTCAGTAATAATTTCAAAAATATTCTACAAATATAGGTTTATACCTATTTTAGACCATTTAAAATAAATCATAAAATCCAAAATCGTTAATAATTTTCAGAGAGGTGTCAATGAAAGGATAACAAGATTGTATACAAATTGTTAACCTCGAGAGTCCTCCAAAGACACTTATTCACATTGACAGTTGTATCTCTCTTGCTCTCTTATAGTTCATTCTTTTGATATTTCAGTACTCCAAGATCAATGAGTGATAAATATAAGCCTCCAAGGAAACAGGTTCGCAGAAGATCTCTATCACCTGAGCCATCTGGAGAGAGTTCAACAGATGATGAAGCAAACATCGGTGAGAGAAAAGTCCCCTTCAGAGCTCTTCGCATGAGAGCTCGGCCATATGATACATCTGATGAGGATGATTCAACGGACAGTGGAACAACAAACAGTGAAGAAAACAAAGTTGCGAGAGAAGCCCCCTTGGTCTTACGAGCTGCTTACATGAGACCTTGGCCACCTGAACTATCTAGTGATGAGGATGATACAGCGGACAGTGGTGAAAGAAGTCGAGAAGAGTTAGAAGTGACTCCAAATAACAACAATGATGTGCAAAACGAGCAGCCGCCGAACAAGAAGAGAAGACTGCATAGGAAGAGCTATACCCCTCGAAGGCTTATTTCCCCAGTGGGATAAGTTGTCCCGACTTATGCAAAGCCGTGCTCCAGTGGGGGATCAAAGAAGGCCAATTCTGATTAAGGTGTCTGCCCCAGAAGAACCTGCATGCTTATCCAATATCTATTTCTTATCTTTTGTTTTCTGGAAAAATATTGTTTGGGGGTGTAATATCTCAACTTCAAACCATAAAATCCGCCCATTTGTTGTTCCTTCCTTTTTGGTCTTCTAAAAACTCAAGATCGACACTAACCAAACATGTGACTGAAAAAACTCCAGCCCCTATCCAGGTTTTCAGATGAACACCAATGTTTTTGAATGAACGTCAATTTTCAGCCCCTATCCCTATCCGGTGCATCTTTCTTTTTTCCTTTTTTTCTATTCTCTTTTTTTTTTATCTCCAAATGAAGTGTAGTCCACGGATAGATTATCTCTCCGAATTTTTAATAACCATTATATTTGCTCTTGTGCTGAGTGAGGTTCACTGTGTCTTCTTTGATTTCGTTTGCTATGAAACCGTTGCTTGAAATAGATACCTAATAATGAAAGAGATACTCTTGTCCTGCATTGCCCCCGATATCAGCAAAAGAATGTTATCCCAAACTAATATATACTTCTCCTTCAGTACCCCTCTTGCTAGGTCATCTTATATGAAACTATGAAAGCTTTCTTTGCAGTTTCTTAGTGAAACCAAACCCTCTGCTCCAGTTACAAACTGGTCTATCTTCTTGTAGAATCATTCATGTGGTTTTCGAGAATATTTTTTCTTGTATTTCTCACCTTTTTATCTCCACAATGCTTTATCCTCTTCAGGCACACCACACTATTCTTTGCCTCTGTCTCATCTTCTACCATGTTAACAGATGCAGTCTCTCATCAACAAAATAATGTAAATATAATTGTAAGAAGAAGAATAAGTGAGAGAAATGCTGAAAGAGCTCTCACTAGGAAGTACTCCACATAGAGAATATATTCTAAAGCGTCCTAACTTAATTGGCTTAAATTAGAAAAATAAATGTATATTATTATTATATCGGCGTTCATGAAGACCAAATCATCATCCCAAAGCGACGTTGAGTCACCATTTTTGACCTCTATTTTGTGAAAAGTCTTGGCCGAGGTTCTTATTTTAGTATTTTACCCACAACCAGGATCCCATCCAAAATTTTGTTTATCTTGAAGAGAGTTTTCGGTTCTCCTAACTCACCAACTCTCACAAACCCTAAAGTGTGGAAAATTTAATGAACCCTCAATTTTAATAAATCAATTGAAGTATTTTTGTTGTTTTCGTTTCTTTTAAAACAAAACGGGAAGTGTAAATGTTTGTAACTTAATTTAGTTCAAATTAAATGACATAGTTCAAAAATGATAATTTGAATATTTATGGTTATGTTTTGATTGCATAATTTTAATCAAATGGAGAATCGTTCTGTAGTTTCTATAGACCTAAGTGAATCTTCCATAATATACTGAAAAATAGCAAACTGACTTGATGATAATGTTAGGTTACGACACAGTGTTTGACCTGAGGCTTGAAACATGTTTCCTTGATCATTCTCGTAACCCAGGGTTCATTTATACCGTTTGCACATTGTTAACAGAAAATTTAGCACTTTATGCATTTTTAGTATTAATATCACATAAGTTTAAATATATTTCAGATTAGTAAAAACGTTCAAAGTGAAAATGTATATAATGAAGATTGATAATAAAGGGATGCAACAATCAAAAATAATACTTTTCAATTTTTTTGACAAATGATACTTAAATAACTTGAGACATTACAGAGTTTTAAAAATGCAAAGTTAAGCAAGACGGAAGATGAATACATCTATTTTTGAAATAGAAAAAATGTAATTGTTATGGGTTTAAGGCAATAGAGTTTGTTATAAGTTTGATGGAGATCATAAAATAGTATAACATTTGCAGTCGAAAAAGAACTTAATAACACATTAAGCTAGATGCTGATATATGGCCAGCAAGTCTTATAGGTTTTGCTTACCTCGACCGAATGTTTTCATCTTTCTTTAAATTTTGTCCATTATATTTCCTGAACTTTTTCGATTGGCTTACTCGACCTCTCACATCTAGTCGTTGTCATTTGTGTTTGCGGCTCACATTCTTGTGAGTGGCCGAGGAAGGCTATGACTACATGAGGATCAATTAAGGCATCGTCTTCTGAATTGATTGTCTCGTTGACGACCATATATGATATGGTCAAGGAAATCCCCTGCCAATGATGAAAAACTAGGTGTAGAACGTGAAAAGGTACCTCTTCAGTTTGTAATGATCTTTTCCTTGTAGAGCGACCACATCTTCCTTTTTGTGTAAGTTCCTCCATTTCCTTTTGGACATTCCTTACTTCCTCCTAAGTACTAAGGAGAGGATTAGTGGATATAGATTGCTCTTGAGGAAAATAATCTTAGGAGATGATGAAGACACTTGCGCAAGTTGGTCCATATTAACTATAAGCACATTTGAAATTTCTTCTCGAGCTTCCACATCTTTACTTGATATTGAGGCATTAGGTCGGACTATACATTTTTCTTTTTATATTCTAAACTTCTCAACTCACATGTTTAGTATTAGGAATAAAATTCTCACATTGGTAGTTGGAAATAATCATTAACAATATATAAGATAGATGAACTACTCCACTTATCACCAATTGGTTTAAGTTGGAAGCTCATCTAACTTAATATGGTTTCATAGTCCATCCAAACAATCCAACCAGATCTATTATCTATCCAGCCCAAAATCGGCACATCGATCCTTGTCCAAACATTCCAAGATTGACGCTCAAAGAGCTATCATCTCGAGGAGGCGGATTAAGGAAAAAAGTCCCATATCGATAGTTAGAAGGGATCCTCCAAATATATGGATCACTCCACTTACCACCAATTGATTTTAAGTTGGAGCCCACATAGCTTAACATTTTAGATATCCATGTGTATTCAACCTCAACCATGTAAATGTTTCTTTACTTGCCGTTACACATGATCTAGGCAATGTTTTATCT